>JAQZBX010044741.1:0-21266 GCA_029593785.1 Cabassous unicinctus
CCATTCCCGCCCCCCGCCCCCAGTTTTTGCTGTTTTGGTATCCATTCACTGGGCAGTTCTCTGTGTCTGTTTCCTGCCCTCTCTTCTCATCCTTCTCCCCCTGTCTTTACCGGGATTTGATCCTTGGAACCTCCAATGTGGGAGAAAGGCAACCTACAGCTTGTGCCACCTTAGTTCCTGGTTTTTCAGCGCGTCTTGTCTTGGCTCTCTCTTGTGTCACTCTCCTGTTATGTCATCATTTTGCTGTGTGGCTCATCGGGGCCTGGTGGTGCACCCACGCACGGGGCCTGGGGGGCTCACCCGCTTGCGGGGCCTGATGGCACACCAGCGCATGGGGCCTGACGGCCCACATACCTTCTATATTTTCCTTTTTTAAAAATTTTTACCGGACGCCCAACCATTTGAGCCACATCTGTCCCCCTGCTGTATCTCTTACGGTTGACCAAAGATACCTACAGTTACAGTCATTTCCCATACAGGATGGTCATATAATAAATCAGGCTTGGTTTATCACCAGCATTCTGAAAACCAGACCTAGGGAGAAAAATTTTGCCTGGGGACACATGCATGGTTTCTAATATAGCGAATGTTTAGCCTACCCTGATTATCACACAATCAGGACAGCAAGAATATTCGCATCTCATAATATTTTTAATGTGAACCTTCCTTCCTCCAATAAATATGAATGTGTCTTGCAATATTTAGGCTTGCAACTCTGAGTAGTATTTATTTTATTTATTTAAAGATTACTTTATTTATTTCTCCCCAACCCACTTGTTGTTTGCACTTGCTGTGTCTGTTCGTCTTCCTTGTTTGTTTTTAGGAGGCACCGGGAGCTGAACCCGGGACCTGAACCCAGGACCTCTGATGTGAGAGGGAGGTGCCTAATTGCTTGAGCCACCTCTGCTCCCTGCTTTGTTGTGTCTCTCATTGTTTTTCTTCCCTGCGTCTCTTGTTGTGTCATCTTGTCGCGTCAGCTCGCTGCGTCTGCCCGTTGTATCAGCTCGCTGTCGTCTTTAGGAGGCACCGGGAACCTCTGCTCCCCACTTTGTTGTGTCTCTCATTATGTTCCCTCTTCTTGTGTCTCTTGTTGTGTCAGCTTGCTGTGCCTGCCCATTGCACCAGCCTACTGTCTTCTTTAGGAGGCACTGGGATCTGAACCAGTGACCTCCCATGTAGTAGGTGGGAGCCCAGTCGCCTGAGCCACATCTGCTCCCCTCTGAATACTATTTAGGCAAGAGCTATGAGTGTTTCTCTGTGTCAATTTCTGTTCTAACCACCTGAACAAGTAGTTCAGTTGGTCTTCCTGAGATGTTATCATATTTCATCATCATGGATTCATCTGTGGCACATAGAATGACTGGGTTGAGTTCACAGACAACCCCCTGGTAATATGGCCTACGTGGGACTAGAAGAAAGAGCTATAACCACATAGTATCAGAGCTGGAAGGGGCCTAGAGATATTTAATCCAGTAACTTTAATTAAAGATGGAGAAATTGAGGTCTGGTGACATGCTCAACGTCAAATAACTAGTTAATCCACAGCCAGGACCAAAATCTGGGTCTCCTGATTCCTAGTCCAGTCCAACTCTCCCTGTAAATGTGAGATAATAATGAGGCATTTGTGTAATTTTGAGATATCTTCAAAAGCACCCTAAAACCCATAAGTCAATTGAAAATCACTATGTAGACTTTAAATGAAAGCTACTATTTAAATAGTAAGAATGTAAAATGATCTTCATTAAGTACCCAAAAATGCTTAATTAAGTACCTTGTACTGACAAACCACATTTTTACTGAAAGGGAAGTTACTAAGAGACATAAAACATTTACCTTCATGCTAATCGTTAGTTAACAGATTGTTTCTCAAATCATGCTCCAGGCCCAAGGTTGCAAGGCAGTGAGAAAAAGGGGGCCGGAGGGACCTAGGGACTCTTCTGTTTTCTGTTCTATATTTTAGAATTCTGCATAAGGTGTCTTTATTAAAAGAGTTTGTTGTTAGAAATAATATCTGGAAACCATTTTGAATTTTTAAAAAGCGCTATATCCCACACCTCAGCTGGAATTCTTTTACCTCTTCAGCCTGCTATGCTTTGCTTAGAGTCTCTTGCATTCTGACCTTCGTTTTCTGTGCTGCTCCCCACCTGAGAGGTCTTCTGAGAATCTTCCTACCTTATCACAACAGAGGGCTTTATACAGGAGAGGCTCTAGGCAGGGATTCCCTGCTGGGGAGAGGAGCAGGTTCCCTTCATCTCTTCCAGTATCCCAAGGAGTCTTCTGGGGATCAGCAGTTTGTTCCTGTGTACACATATCAACCTGAGAATAACAAATCCCCAACAACCTACTCTGAAAGTTGCCTTTATGCTATCAGCCTGGGATATTACCGCTAATATGTAGTATAATGTGAAGAGTTATATACAGACTATTTTTAAATGAGACAATATAGTCTCATGAAAGATAGTGTAAGGACTAAATAAGCTAAGAAACTTGGAGAAGAGGAAGCAGAGTTAAGAAGTATTTTCTACTTACCTCTTTATTTGGTATTTTTCTCTATTAAAAAAGGAAGTAAACAAAACTGTGAGCAGGAACACACAAGAAAGTTTGGGATTTCTGGAATGGAAGGAGAGAATTATTTCATGAGCGGGAAGATTTAGAGAGAGATACAGTGTTATGGATTGAACAGTGTTCCAAAAAAAGATATGTTGAAGTCCTAGTCCCCAGTACCTCCGAATGTGCTCTTAGTTGGAAATAGGGTCTTTGAAGATGTTATGAGTTAAGATGAGGCCAAACTGAATGAGGGTGGACCCTAATTCAACATGACTGATGTTCTTATAAGAAGGGAATAACTGGACACAGACAGAGGGGAGATGACAGGTGACGACTGAGACAGAGAACACCATGGGTTGCAGGCAAGACACCCCCAGAAGCCAGGAAAGACGCATGGACCATTCTTCCCTACAGACCTCAGAGGAAGGAAGCATGGCTCTGCCAGCACCTTCATTTTGGACTTCTAACTTTCACAGCTCTGAGGCAATAAATTTCCATTTTTTTAGCCACCCAGTTTGTGGTCCTTTGTTAAGGCAGCCCTTGCAAGAAAAGACACGCAAGAAATGGAGCCAGTGTGTGGAGGTTCCTGGCTGTGTGCCTGGAATGAGGGGATGTGGCTCAGCAGTTGCTTCTGTGGCTCTCTTCAGCTTTTTGCCTCTGCTAAGGGGAAGCGCCTGTGTGAGACGGGGCACAGACACCAAGAGCCTTCTAAGATACAAATCGCATTATTCCCTTCTGACCTAGACTGTACCCAAGAGGTCTGGATAAAGATTGTTCTCAGAAGGTCTCTGTTCTCCCTTCTTCTCATGTCCCTTATTGCATGCTCCCGAGGTGGCCCACTCTTATTGCCACCGGTTAGAGGGGAGAGAGAGTGTAAGGAAATCAGGGAGAAGCGGAGGCAAAGGGAGACGTGGAAGTCAGCCCGAGCAACACCTCCACCAGCACTAGCATCCCCGGGTCCCCCAAATTGTATTTATTGTGATGTTTAAGAACATATGCTTCAAAGAGTCAAGGATACCTCTTATAGAATGACGGTAAGCATGAGAAAGTGAAGATGTGCCCCATTCTAGAAAAAAATTTTTCTTTCATTTCCTTTCTATAAGTCTGTTTGCAAAGCTACTGCACCATTTCAATTACTGTTTCATATATAACAAATCACTTTCAAAACTATTGTTCCATTAGAGCCTTATTAGAACTCTACAAGATACACAGGGCAAAATTTGGCATTACTGTTTATATGGACGCAAACTTTGTTGTTATCACTGTTGTTATTGTTTTTATATTAGAGAAATTGTAGATTTACAGAAAATAGATTCTTCATATCCCTCATCCATCCCGTATTAACAATTTGCATCAGTGTGGTACCTTTGTTACAACTGATGAAAGAATATTATAATTATACTATTAACTATAATCCATAGTTTATGTTAGTGTTCACTGTGTTGTACGGTCGCATGGTTTTTCAAAAATTCTTCTATTTTTATTCTCATAACATGTATACAACCTAAAACTTCCCCTTTAATTACATTCAAATAAACAATTTAGTGTTATTAATTACATTCACAATGTTGTACTATCATCACCAGCATCCATTACCAAATGTTCCATCAACCCAAATAGAAATTCTGTACCAGTTAAGCACTAACTCCTCATTCTCTATCCCCACTCTGAGCCCTGGTAACCAGTATTCTAGTTTCTGACTTTATGAATTTGCCTATTCTAATTTTTCCATATCAGTGTGATCATACAATAGTTGTCCTTTTCTGTCTGGCTTATTTCACTTAACATGTCTTCAAGGTTCATCCATGTTGTTGAATGAATTAGAACTTCATTCCTTTTCACAGATGAACAATGTTTCATTGTATAAATATATATATATATCACAATTTGTTTATTAATCCATTGATGAGCATTTGGGTTGTTCCTTCTTTTGGCTATTGTGAATAATGCTACAATGGACATTGGTGTGTAAATAATCTGTTTGAGTCCCTGCTTTCAATTTTTGGGGTGTATACCAAGAAGTGGAATTTCTTGTCATGTGACAATTCTATACTTTCCGAGGAACCACCAAACTGTTTACCACAGTGGCTGTACCATTTTAGAGCCCCACCAACAGTGAACGAGTGTTCCTATGTCTCCATGTCCTCTCTAACAGCTGTTATTTTTCATTTTCTTTAATGTCAGCCACTTTAGTGGGTGTGAAATGGTACCTCATTGTGGTATTGATTTGCATCTCCCCAATGGCTAATGATGTTGAGCATCTTCCCATGTGCTTTTTGGCAATTTGTATATTTTCTTTGGAGAAATGTCTTCAATCCTTTTGCCCATTTAAAAATTATGTTGTTTGCCTTTTTGTTTGTTATGTTATAGGATTTCTTTACATATACTGGATAATTAACCTTTATCAGACATCTGTGTTTCCAGATATTTTTTCTCATTCTGTAGGTTGTCTTTACTTTCATGATGACGTTTGTTATGAGTGTAGCAAGGAGCTGCATAGAATGACAGCTTCCCACTGAACTGAGAGGGATATGTCAGACCAAAGAATGACTCACAAGTTCAGTTTGGTGAGCAAAGGAGCATTTATTAGGGGGCTTACATGGGGTCCTCGTTCTCAGCAGCCAGAGAGAGGCGACAGTTCCAAGCTCAATCGTCCGTGCTTACCAAGAAGTTGGTGGGTCTTTTATCATGGTTGCTATGTGCAAGTGAGGCATAAGCATAACTCTCAAAGAATGCAGCACTTTAATCAAGATTAAAGGTACATATGTTTAAAGATGTTTATTAAGGCATGTAGGGGTGCACTTGACTTCTACAGAATTCTTCTTTGATTACGATCAAAGAAACAGATGTTCCTATTGCTTACATAAGGAGAGAAAGGTCAGATAGTTATAGTTTTACTGACTTTAAGATCTATTTATTCTCAGGCATTTGTTTCCTGAGGCATGTCTTGTGAAACTAGCTGAATCTAGCTTACAGTTTAATTTAAGGAAAGGGCAGTAAGAGTCAGGGCATGCTAAGTTACCCTGTTCCACAACTGTTAGAATCTTTCTGCCACCTCTCCTGCATAGATCCCCGAGTGCGGAGACAGGGTAAATCTTAGAGTTGGCAGTATTGGGATAGGAGACCACAGCTAATATACAAACAACTACAGGATGAACAAATAATGAACAGAGGCTGAATAATTATAAGTATCAGTAGGTTCTGGGAGTTGCCTCCTAGAAGGGTGGCTTTATTTTCGGTCTTTAGTCCATTATTCCAATTCGTTGAAGATAAGGGAAGAATATTCCAGGGGAGATCAGAGCTGCCAGGTGCTGGCGTGTATCCACACCCCCAATGGTCTGATTGATTGTGGGCTGTTGCCATGGTGGCAGCCCAGTCAAGGAAGATGTTAGACCAAGTTGTGTGAATCAGGAAGAGAAGCCTAAGAGTGCAAGCACAAATGCTTAGTAGGTACCCAGATGGGTAAGTCTTCTCCGGCGAGTGAAATAACAGTGGGAGTTTCTCCCATAGACCTTAGGACATTTGCTAAGAGTGGGCAAGACCTGGGCTTACAATACAACACATATTGACCCTCCATAGGAGCAAGCAATTACACCAATTGTGTTTCTTTAGGTTCTACCCACATCACCCTGGCAATTATTGCCCCTGTTGGTATGCCTTTCGTGCAGGTGACATATTATAGTACCATCAGTCCTCGTGGCAACAGGAAGGTTGGCTTCAGTGTTACACCAGCCTGTTGCATAGCAGCCTCCAGCACTATGAAACAGAGCCAGTCTGGAGGTAATATCCACTGTAGGGCTAAGAGACCGAGCCATCACCGGCTGGTAAAGCCACAGGAGTCTTCAGCAGCTGTGTATTTCCATCCACTTCTGGGGCATGGCCAGGTGATGTAGCAGATATTTTTGTTGTTTTGGGAGCTGTATTAACTGGCTGTGCCAAAAACTCAAATGTAGAGACACCATGTGCGGTAGTTGGGGCCTGGTTTAAATGCATGAGAGTCAGTTAACATGGAGGTCCAACCCCACAATGTGTGGTGTTTTTTTTTAGTGAGTTGCATTATTTGTTGTTTTAGTAAGCCATTTTTCCTCTCTATGAGTCCCACTCTTGTGGGGTTATAGGATAAATGAAAAGGCCAATCAATACCTTGTTCTTTAGCACATTGTTATACATCATGCCTGATGAAATGCATTCCTTGGTCACTATCTATGCGGCAGGGTATTCTATACAGACTACTAAGCCATTTTATACCTTTGATTGTGTTTTTCTGGGGTAGGCTGTTTTTACCAGAAAGGCTTGTAAAAGGCCCATGTTAGTATCCACACAAGTTAACGCATAGCATTTACGAGCGCTGATGGGCAAGGGTCTTATACAACATATTTGCCAGTCCTGGTAAGGGTACGTTGTACATTCCCATTGCTGTAAGTCACCTTTTGTGGTTGAAGCTGAGTACAGACCTCACAATCTCATATGGTGTGAACCAGGTCAGGATATTTGATGGGAATGCCTAGTGCTTTAGCCATGCACCACCTTGTAGCAGCTCCTCTATGGCCACTCTTTTGTGTAGCCATTGGGCTCCTTCTTCAGTGGGTGTAGGGCAGACCAGATAAATGTAAGCTAAAGCATCTGCCTCTTGGTTCCTGGGTGGGTTTTTGTTTGTTTGTTTGTTTGTTTGTTTGTTTTCCCAAAGTGCAGAGACATGATAAACTGTCAAAGATGCCTCTGGGGCTTGGAGGTGATTGTAAATCTCTTGCCATGGGGTAGCACCCCATAACAGGTGTCCCATCACTTGCCAGTCATCTTCATGCTATTGATTTATCCATAAGGTAAGGTCTCAATATATGGCCCAGCTATAAATGCTTAGGGTGATGGGCCATGTTTCTCTAGTAGTTACCATCCATGTGGCCTTTAATTCAGCCCATTGGCTACTCTGTCCTAAAATGGAATCCAGCTAGATGCTATCAGTTTGCATCTGTATGGCCACAGCTGCCCAATTTTGAGTTTGAGTACTTCCTTTGCTGGACCCATCAGTGTACCAACCATTTTCAGGAACTGGAGGATTTTCCTCATGTACTGTGGGTAGGATGGAAGTAGGAGCCTCTGTCTAGGGGATGGTCTGGTTCCTCAAATAATATAAGGCCAAGGACTTGCTGTAAGACCTGAGCAAGGGGACTAATTGATATTACTCCCCTGTGCTGTAGATAAGCATGCCATTTCTATAAAGTCTACAACTGGGCCACTCCTGACTGGGACTTAGTAGCACTTCTAGTTAACCTTTTATGGGATAGACTCTTTATACAGTTACAGTATGAGCCCCTGAGATGGATGACTTCTTGGAGGGCTTTATATACAGCTCTCAGTTGTTGTTCTATAATGGTGTACTTAGCCTCTGCTCTCTTCTGTGTCTGTGACCAAAATCCTATGGGCATTATGCCTGAGTGTTGTTTTTGCCATAGACCCCAACTCATACTTTCAGTTCCTCTAGTTACTTCTAATATATAAGGGTGTTACGGCAGGGAAGAACAAAGGGCCTTGGCCTGTGAGACCAGGAACTTAGCTTGCTTAAATATCTTTTGCTCTTTATCTCCCCAGTCCTGAGTTTTTCCTCATTTGATGAGAGCATGTAAAGGTCTGAGGATTTGGGCTAAATGTAGTATAAATATCCTCCAGTACCCTGGGAGTTCTATGAAAACTCGCAGCTGTTTAACTGTGTAGGAACATGTTGTTGTAAAGTCTTTTCTAATACTTTATCTGGAATGCTATGGGTCTTATACTACCAGATGACGCCCAAGAATTTTCCTGCTACCCCAGTCCCTTGAACCTTGTTGGGATAAACTTCCTATCCTCTAGCTCTTAATCTGTCAAGCACAATAGCCAAAGATATTCCTAAATCTGCAAAAGAATCAGAGGTTAATATAATATCATCCATGTAATGAAATAAGGCAACAGTTGATGGCAAGACAATTGTTGAAAGCTCCTGGGCCACCATCTTATGGCAGATGGTGGGACTATGTCAATATCCTTGAGGTAAAACAGTGAAGATCCATTGTTGGCCTCCCCAAGTGAAAGCAAATTCATTTTGGGACTGCAAATTTAAAGGAATGCTGAAGAAAGCATTTGCAAGAGGTAATATTCATGAGCTCTTCCCAATTTAGTGGGTTAGCTGATCAAATAAAATGGTACGCAAAGTGTGACTCATCAAAACATCAATCTGGAGGATGTTTTCTTCTTGGGGAGATATATCCACTACATATTCCCTGGGGGGATAGTTACCCACACAGAAAATAAGACATGTCCATCTTACTCTTATGGCAGAGTTGCCCTAGCCATCTACTGTGACCCATTACCCTTAATGCTTTTCAGGATTGCCATAAATTAGGGTGCATTCGCTACTGTATATACTAATGTCCAAGTTCTTTGCTGTGGGGTGTCCAATAAATTATGAGCTCCACATGTGGCCTCCAGTCACCTTATAGGGTTCAGACATGCAGGCAACCTTGGCCTCCCCATCAGAGAAGGAGCTGGGTGGGGTCCACCCAATGAGATTAGTTTCTGGTAGAACCGATGGCATTATGGTCACCCCGTCTTCAGGGCTGAGTACGGGGCTAGTTTGGTAAACTGCTGTTCAAGTTTTAAGGTTTCCCATAAACCAACTAGCACAACATTTGGTTTCTTTTCTATGCCCTCCCTAGCAATGCATGCTTTCAAAAGATCAGCCCACATTTGCTTGGGAGTTATTTTAACTGGACCCTTAGCTGTGGGTATAGATCCCTGAAAAGGCTGTTCTCTTGTCATGTCTTTTATCTTTTGTCCTTTCATTATCTTTTTTACTCGCTCTTTGTTTTTGTCTAAATCACTCAAATCAGCCATGGCTTCACCTAGTACATATATTTCTTGTGTCACTAATGGGCTTAAAAGGGCTACCAGAGTGCCATACCATTTCCTGCATTCAGAATTTATAATTTTTTTCTGCTTTTCTCCTGTAAACATTGTACGGTAGGGCCCTGTAAAAGTCTGATCATAAATAGCTTCTTTCATTCCTAATTCCCATAGCATGGCCTGGCCTTCCTCTCTAGTCCTTCACCCAGTGGATGAGTTTGGGGGTTCTCCCAGTATCACCCAAATATCTGGGAGAATCAGCCAGTCCATGAGGGAATGTGTCCCTGGGGTACTCTGCCAATTATGCAATTCTTGCCTTAATGTGGGATTGGTGGTGATATTACTCAGTTTTTCTCCTTCCCTGGTGGTTATCCTGATCCCATTAGCCCAGCTTTCCATAACCATACCATCCAGGTTGTTAGGGATTCCCTAGGTTGTTGCCAGAAAGTTTTTCTTAATTCAATCAATTCTCCAGCAGAATATTCTCTAACAATCATTATTTCATTAATAGGTCCACCATTTAGCACTCCTGCTCATGCTGGATGTTATACCTGGGGTTTAGCTTTCCTCTGACTAAGGGGCAAGACCCAAGGATGTTGGGTCTCTTTAGTAAATTCTACATCAGTATCGCTTTACTCATCTTCCCAAGGGTTCCATGTTTTTAGAACCCAACCTTTTCTAGCTAACATAGCCCAAGCCCTTGGTTATGTTTATTTATGACCTCCTAATTTTAATAAATGACAGGCCAGTGTCTCCATGTCTTCCTCCTTTTTACCTAGCTGTTCCTAGTGACCTTGCCCTAAAGTGGTGGTAGAAGTTCACATATCTCTCTAGTTGTACTTCTTCCTTCCACCTGTGGATTTCTGTCTTTCTCGAGACAGTCTGCTGTAACTAACAGTAATGCACATAACAACAGCCAGGTGATTGCTGCTGCAGCATGCTCACTATGCTTGGTAAATTTCATAATCTTTTGTTCTTGGAATACACACTTTATTCCTTCTGGCATTTTGGAGGCGTCCCCATCCTCATGTGCAGGTCTGGATCAATCAAGCAATCAGGCAACCCTTCCCCACATAGAGGTAGAAGGCCACCTCAGAATTTCCCCCAGGGATTCCCCACCCCAGCTCATGCATTGGTCTGACGAATCCTGCTGACTACGCCAATTGTTCTGAGTATAGCAAGGAGCTGTATAGAACAGCAGCTTCCTGCTGAACTGAGAGGGATATGTCAGACCAAAGAACACCTTGGACAACTCCGCTTGGTGAGTAAATGAACATTTATTAGGGGGCTTACATAGGTCCTCGTCCTCAACAGCTGGAGGAGATATGACAGTTCCTAGTTCAATCATCCACACCTACCAAGAAGTTGGTGGGTCTTTTTTTGTGGTTGCTACATGGAAGTGAGGCATAAGCATAACTCTAAATGAATACAGCCCTTTGCTAAAGATTAAAAGTACATGTAGGGAGTGGGTGTGGCTCAAGCAGTAGAGCACCCACCTCCCACATGGAAGGTCCCAGGTTTGGTTCCTGGGGCCTCCTAAAAATATAAATAAAAACAAACAGCAAGCAAAACAAATGAAAAAAACAATTCAGGGAAGCTGATGTGGTTCAGTGGTTGAGCACCAGCTTCTCACATGCAAGGTCCCGGGTTCAGTCCCCAGCCTCTGGTACCTAAAAAAAAAAAAAAAGAAAGAAAAAATTACATACATTTAAAAATGTTTATCAAGGCATGCAGGGATAGGCCTTACTTCTATAGAATTCTTCTTTGATTACAATAAAATAAGCAGATGTCTTTTTATACAAGGAAGGAAAGGTCAGATAGTTAGAGTTTTACTGACTTTAAGATCTACTTATTCTCAGGCAATTGTTTCCTGAGGCATGTCTTGTGACTAGCTGAATCTATTTTATAATTTAATTTAAGGAAAGGGCAATAAGATTGGGGGATTCTAAGTTACCTATGCCACAAGTCCTTTGATGCACAAAAGTTTTTAATTTTGATGACATTCCATTTATCTACCTTTTCTTTTGTTGCTCGTGCTTTTGGGGTAAAGTCTAAGAAACCAATACCTAATACAAGGTACTGAAGGTGCTTCCCTGTGTTTTCTTCTAGGAGTTTTATAGATCTGGTTCTTATATTTAGGTCTTTGGTCCATTTTGAGTTATTTTTGTATATGGTGTGAGGTAGGGGTCCACCTTCATTCTTTTGAATATGGACATCCAGTTTTACCAACACCATTTGTTGAAGAGACTCTTCTTTCCCAGTTGAGGATTTGGCATCCTTATCAAGAATCAATTGGCCATAGATGTGAGAGTTTATTTCTGAACTATCAATTTGATTATATATGTATATAGCTCCTTGTCCAGTACCATGCTCTTTTGATTACTATAGCTTTGTAATAAGTTTTAAAATTGGGAAGTATGAGTCCTGCAACTTCATTCTTCTTTTTCAACAAGGTATTGGCTATTTTGGGACCCTTGACCTTCTATATATATTTGATGATTGGTTTTTCCATTTCTGAAAAGAAAGCTGTTGGGATTTTGATTGGTACTTGAATCCAGAAACTGCTTTGTGTAGAATTGACATCTTAACAATATTTAGTTTTCAACTTCATGAATATGGAATGTCTTTCCATATATTTAGGTCTTCTTTGATTTCTTTTAGCAATATTTTGTAGTTTTCCCTGTACCAGGACTTTAAATCCATTGTTAAATTTATTCCTAGATATTTGATTTCTATAGTTCCTAATATAAATGGAATTTTTCTTGATTTCTTCTTCAGATTGTTCTTTACTAGTATATAGACACACTACTGATTTTTTTTGTGTGTATGTTGATCTTATACCCAGCCACTTTGCTGAACTCATTTGCTGAATTACCTCTCCCAGCTTTGCTGTGGATATTTCAGGATTTTCTATATATAAGAGCTTGTCATCTACAAATAGGGAAAGTTTTACTTCTTCCTTTCCAATTTAGATAGCTATTTTATTTTCTTGCCTAATTCCTCTGGCTAGAATTCTCTGGCTAGAATTTTCAGTACAATGTTGAATAACTGTAGTGAGAGTGGGCATCTTTGTCTTGTTTCTGATCTTAGAGGGAAACCTTTCAGTCACTCACTATTGAATATTATGTTATCTGTAGGCTTTTCAGATATGCACTTTATCATGTTCAGGAAGGTCCCTTCTATTCCTACAATTTGTGGGTGTGTATGAACTCTGTATGAATGGAACCACTGCTGGCCTGGACTGAAGGGACAGAAAAGGGAGAAATTGAAGGAAAAGTGACTTCAAAGGCAGAACTGTGGAAGCTGAGGTCTGGACTGAAGGCATCTTCTTAGGCTCAGAAAGCAAACCCACCCATGTGTGTGAAAGGGTGAGTATGCTCTGGAGCTTGGAGACAGCAGGCCTTCTGCCCCATTGTTCAAGAAGAATGTGGCTACCCCAGGCTTCAGAGAGGGTGGATCCTATGCCCCAGAGATTACAAAGAGTCTGGCCATCATCCCGGTATTAGGCCTAGAGTTTGGCTACCACCCAGATGCTTAATGAGAGTGAAGCCAAGAATGTGGTCACTGAGCAAGCCCTTGGAAAGGGTGGGACTGCCTTCGAGCCCTGAGGACAAGAAACCATCATTCTATAGATGACTAATGCAAAAGTCATCTGGTCCTAGGCATTTCTTTTTTGAGGGGCTTTTGATTACTAATTCAATCTCTTTACTTGCTATTGGTCTGTTGAGATCTTCTGTTTCTTCTTGAGTCAATGTAGTTACTTTCTGTGTTTCTGGGAAGTTGTCTTTTTCATCTAGGTCATCTAACCTGTTGGTGTCCAGTAGTTTATATCATCTTTTTATTATCCTTTTTATTTCTGTGGGGTTGGTAGCAATGCCTCCCTTTTCATTTCTGATTTTAGTCAATATAGTTAAGTGTATTTTCTTGTCAATCTAGTTAAAGGTTTGTTGATTTTATTAATCTTTTCAAAGATCCAAATTTTGGTTTACTTGGCTATCTTTATTGTGTTTTTTTTTTTTTCCTCTGCTTCATTTGTCTCTGTTCTGTTATTTCCTTCCTTCTGCTTGCTTTGGGTTTAGTTTGCTCTTCTTTTTCTAGATACTCTGGTTGTAATGTTAGGTCTCTGATTTGAGGTGTTTCTTATTATTAATGTAAGCATTTAGAGGTGCAAATTTCCCTCTCAACACTGCCTATGCTGTACCCCATAGATTTTGACATGTTGCATTTTTGTTTGCATTTGTCTCAAGATATTTTCTAATTTCTCTTGGGATTTTTCCTTTGACTTATTATTTGTTTAAGAATGCATTGTTTAACTTTCACTAAGTTAATTATCTGTTTTTCCCTCTGTTATTGAATTTTGGCTTCATTGTATTCTAGTGGAGAAGATACATTTTATGATTTCAATGTTTTTTTAATTTATTGAGATTTGTTTTGTGACCCAACAAATGGTCTATCCTGGAGAATGATCCATGTGCACTATAGAAGAATGTGTGTTTTGCTGCTGTTGAGTGAAGTATTCTATATATGTCTTTTAGGTCTAGTTGACTTATAGTATTATTCAAGTTTTCTATTTCCTTACTGATCTTCTGACTAGATGTTCTATCCATTATTAAAAGAGTTGTGTGACATCTCCTACTACTAATGTAGAACTGTGTATTTCTCCCTTCAAATCTGTCAATATTTTCTTCATATACTTGGTACTTTGCTGTTAGGTGTATATATATAAATGATTGTTATGTCTTTTGTTGAATTGACCCCTCTATCAGTATATAGTGACCTTCTTTGTCCCTCATAACTGTTTTCAACTTAGTCTATTTTATCTGGTATTAGTTAGCTAACCCTGCTCTCTTTTGATTTATATTCACGTGATATATTTTTTCCATCCTTTTAATTTCAACCTACTTGTGTATTTGAACTTAAGCTGAGTCTCTTATAAACAGCATAGAGTTGAGTCATATCTTTTTATTTATTCTGCCAGCATCTGAATGTAAAATTTAATCCATTTACATATAAAGTAATTACTGATAATGCAGGACTTTCTTCTCCCATTTTCTATTTGCTCTTACACCATTTTTGACTCTCACTTCTTCCATTAATATCTACATTCATATTTATTTGACATTTTTGTATTGTACCATTTTGAGTCCCTTCTCATTTCTTTCTGTGTATCTTTTTCACATGTGTTCTTTGAGGATACCATAGGCTTACATTTAACATCCTAAATCTATAACAAACACTTTTGATTTGATACCAACTTAACTTCAACAGCATAAACATACACTGTTGTAATACACCTTTGTCTCCCCATCATTTTTATTGAACTTTTAAACAAATTATATCTTCATACATTGTATGTCCCAAAACCATAGGTTTATAATTACTTGTTATGCATTTGTATTTTGGAAACTGTAAGAAGTAAAAGTAGAGTTACAAACCAAAAAATACAATTGCAATAGTATTGGCATTTATTAGTATACATATAATTTCCTTTACCAAGATCTTTTTATTTCTTTATGCTGCTTTGATCCACTGTCTAGTGTCTTTTCCTTTTAGTCTGAAGAACTCCCTTTAGCATTGTTTAAAGGGCAGGTCTAGTGGTGATGAATTCCCTCAGCTTTTCTTTATCTGGGAATGTTTTAATCTCTCCTTCATTTTTGAAAGACAGTATTGTAAGATTTGAAATTCAGGTTGGTAATTGCTGTCTTTCAGCACTTTAAATATTTCATCCCCCTGCCTTCTTGCTTCCATGGCTTCTGATGAGTCTCAGCACTTAATCTTATTGGGATTTCTTTGTATATAACTTGTTGCTTTTCTCTTGTCGTTTTCAGAAATCTCTCCTTGTCCTTAGAATTTGACAATTTGATTTCTTTATGCCTGGGCATGGGTCTCATTGAGTCTATCCTGTTTGGGGTTCACTGGGATTCTTGAATGTGCATATTCATGTCTTTCATTAAATTTGATACGTTTTCTGCCATTATTTTTTTGAGTATTCTTTCTGCCCTTTTCTCGCTTCTTCTCCTTGACTCCCATAATGTGTATTTTGGTACACTTCATGATGTCCCACAGATCTCTTAGGCTCTGTTCACTTTTTTCATTCTTTTCTTCGTTTTTCTCCTTAGTCTGAAGCATTTCAATTGTTTTGTCTGTGAGTTCACTGATTCTTTCTTCCGCCAGCTCCAATCTGCTGTTGAAACCCTCTAGGGAATTTTTCATTATAATTATTATGTCTTCAAATCTAGTAGTTCTGTTTGGTTCCTTTCTAAAATTTTGATCTCTTTATTATGATTCTCATAGTATCTCATTGAATATATTGAGGATCAGTTTTTTAAAGTCTTCACTTGATTTTTCCAAAGTCTGGTCTTTTTTGTTGATGGTTTCTGAATTTTTATCTTATTACTTTGGATGGGCATTCATTTCCTGTTTCTTTGGTAATTTTTTTTTTTCACACTGTACATGTTAATATTTTAAAGTGTTAACTCTGTGATTTAGTCCCAAAGACTTCTCTTCCTTACATTTGTATCTAGCTAGTGATATGACAGTGGTTTCCTTGAGTTAGCCAAGAGCTAACAAAACCAAACAAACCCATACAGAAAAACTTTCACAGTTTTTGCAAAAAGGCTGTTGTTCTCCTTCAGAATTTTTCCCTCCTATCCAAAAGATCAGCCCAAGGTGAATGTGAAGTGCAGTGTCCTCTCCATCTTTTCTCAGCCTATGTCTTATACTGGGCTTGTACTTGCTGGTGACCTTGGGAATTCTTCTATTTACAGGAATTCAATTGCCCCCTCTACTCCCTATGAAATAGACTTTCTCCCCCTCCCAGGTGCTCTATTGTATGACTTAAAGCAGTAATTCTTTGCCTTAGGCTGCTTTGACTTAATTCCTTCTTACACTGCTTTAGCTGTCCACAAGCTGCTTCTACCTGCAGGGCAAGTTCTGTCAGGCAAGCCAGAGAAGAGTTTCCTGGTTCTGTCTTTCAGGCTATTTACCACCTGATAGACTGGCACCAACATACTGGCATCGCAGTATGTGCATAGGGGTTACTCTGCTCCTTCCAGAACAGGGCCAGAGACCCACAATGGAAAAAAGACTGGCTTCATACCATGCCAGGGAAGGGGTGGAGGGAGGGCTAGCAAGGGCACCATGAGCTTCTCCTACCACTTTTTAAACCTGTGTTTTCTTGATTTGGCATTCACCCACCAAACTTTAACTGTTTGGTTAAACCCTTTAACTGTTCTGAAGTTTTGAGGAAGATGGCTCTACTGTTTTTGCTAGTTGTTCAAAGATTCTGTGGGAGACTGGAACCCTGGAGTATCTTATGCCTCCATCTTGGTCAAACAGAATCCCCAAACTTAGTTTTTATAAACAACTTTATTGAAGTGTAATTGACACATAATAAAGTATATACATTTAAAATGTATACTTTGGTTTTAACCTATTGTATTAGTCAGCCAAAGGGGTGCTGATGCAAAATACCAGAAATGGGTTGGTCTTTATAAAGGGTATTTATTTGGGGTAGAAGTCCACAGTTACCAGGCCATGAAGTGTAAATTTCTTCCCTCACCAAAGTCCATTGTCACGTGTCGGAGCAAGACAGCTGCCGAAGTTTGCTAGGTTTCAGGCTTCTTGGGTTCCTCTCTTCCCGGGGCTGCGTTTCTTTCCAGGCTTAGTTCCTCTGTTTCCTCCACATGGTCAGCTGTAGACTATGAGGCTTTCTAGGCTTTGCTTCTCTCCACAAGGCCAGCTGTGAACTCTCAGGAGAACAGCTCATCTCTATCCCAGAGCCTTCTCTCCTTCCTCATGATCAAGCTCTCTTACTTCCCGGGGCTCCAGCTCAAGACTCCAACATCAAAACTTCTCCAACACTGTCCTTTGCTGTGTCTTTTATCTTGGAGACCCCACCCACCAAGGGGTGGGGCTCAATGCCCTATTGACGTTGCCCAGTCAATGCCCTAATCATAACTTAATCATGCCCAGATTAACAGACCAGTTTACAAGCATAATCCAATATATATTTTTGGAATTCATAATTACATCAAACTGTCAAACAGCTACACCTATATATACACCTGTGAAATCATCACCACAAACAAGTTAGTACTACCTCTTTGTAATTTCTTCTTCCTGCCCCTCTCCTACTTCCCATCTTCAACCACTGATCTTCTTTCTGTCATTACAGAATAGTTTGCATTTACTTGAGTTTTATATAAAGGAAATCATAATAATATGTTCTGTCTTATACATTTGCTTATCCTAGACAATTCATATAAATGGAATTATACAATATGTGGTTTCACTTAGCATAATGTTTTTAAAGGGTCATCAAATAGCATGTATCAGTATCTCATTCATTTTTTATTGATGAATAATCTACAAATAGGTCTATATTTATGCCAGTATCACACTGTCTTAAATATTGCAGCTTTGTATTGTAGGTTTTGAAATAGGAAAGTGAGAGTCCTCCAACTTTGTTCTTTTTCAAGATTATTTTGGCTATTCTGGGTCCCTTGTATTTCCCAATAAATTTTAGGATGAGCTTGACAATTTCTGCCAAAATAAAAAAAAAGAAATCGGAATTTTGAAAGGAATTGTGTTGAATCCTTACATCAAATATGGTGTATTATCATCATAGTGATATTAAGTCTTCTGATTAATGAAAATGGAATGTTTTTCCACTTATTTAAATCTATAATTTCTTTCAGCAATACTCGTAGCTTTCAGAGTATGTCTTGCACTTCATTTGTTAAGTTCATTCCTAAGTATTTTATTCTGTTTGATGCTATAATAAATGGAATTGTTTTATTAATTTCACTTCCAAACTGTTCTTTATAAGTGTATAGAATTACAATTGATTTTTGTATATTGACCTTGCATCCTGCAACTCTGCTAAGCTCTTTTATTGGTTCTAACAGGTTTTTATGGATTCTTTATATATAATTTTCTATATCCATTATCATGTAATCTGAAAATAGAGTTATACTTTTTCTTTCCCATTGTGGGAAAGGAAATTTATTTATTTTCTTGCTTAATTGCCCTAGATAGAATTTTCAGTATGATATTGAATGGAAGTGGTGGGAGCAGATATACTTTTTTTCCCTGATCTTAGGGAGAAAACATTATATTTCACCATTAGATATGATGTTTTCTGTGAGTTTCCTGAAGATGCTCTTTATCAGGTTGAGGAAGTTCTCTTTGATTCCTAGTGGGTAATTGTTTTTTTTAATCATGAAATGGTGATTAGTCAGGGTTCTCTAGGGAAGCAGAACTGAAAGGAGATATCTGTAAATAGTATGAGATTTTATAAATTTGTCTCATGCAGTCGGGGGGATGCACAAGTCCAAATTCCGTAGGACAGGCTGCAAGCCAGGGGCTCCAAAGAAGGTCCTTGATGAGTTCCCCAGGAGATGCTGGGTATCTGAAGTAGGGATGAGAATTCTTTCTCTGAATTTTGAAATCACTTCTTTTAAGGACTTCAACTGATTGGATGAAATGTCACTCATTGCTGATGGCAATCTCCTTACTTGATTGTAGATATAACCAGCCACCAACTCACTGGTGATTAAGGTCTATGAAATGCCCTTGTATTACAGTTAGCCCATTGCTTCCTCGACCAAACAACTGGGCACCGTTACCTGACTGAGTTGACACATTAGCCTAACCATCACAGGTGCTGATTTTGTTAAATGCTTTTTCCACATCTGTTGAGAGGATCATGTGGATTTTTTTGTCCTTTATTTGGTATGATGTATTACATTAATTGATTTTTGAAAGGATAAACCAAACTTGTATTTCTTGGATAAATTTCACTGGTTATGCTGTATAATTCTATTTATATATTGCTGGATTCAATTTTCTAGTATTTTATTGAGGACTCCATTTATATTCATGAGATAAAGTTTTTTATTTTCTTTTCTTGTGATGTCTCTGTCTAGTTTTGGTATCAGGGTGAAACTAGTCTCATGAAATGACCTGGAAAATGTTCCCCCAATATTTTTTTAAAGACTTTGTGAATAGTTATTAATTATTGTTTAAATTTTTGGTAGAATTCACTGCTGAAACTTCTGGGCCTGGGCTTTTTTATTTTTTATTTTTGGTTTCATTTATTTTCTTTATTTTTTTAATTCTATATTTCATTTGTTTCCACTCTATTACTTCCTTTCCTTTGTTTGCTTTAAGTTTAGTTTGTTCTTCTTTTTCCAAAGCTCTCGATGGAGGCAGGTTAGATTATTGATGTGAAGCCTTTCTTCTTTTTTAATATGGGAATTAACAGCTATACATTCCCCCTGAGAACTGCTTTATGTGGATCCCATAAGTTTAGTTATGTTGTATTTTGTTTTCATGAATTTCAATATATTTTTTAATTTTCCTGTAATATCTTCTTTGATCCATTGGTCATTTAGGAGTATATTGGTTTCCCCAAATTTCTTCCTCTTACTGATTTATAATTTCATTCCATTGTGATTACATATTTTATATGATTTCAAATCTTGTAAATTTAGTGAGGCCTGTTTTATGGCCTAGCATATGTTCTATCCTGGAGAATATTCTATGTGCACTTGAAAAATGTGTATTGTGCTGTTGTTGGATGGAATGTTCCACAGATGTCTGTTAGGTCTAAGTTTATCATGTTGTTCAAGTCTTCTATTTCCTTGTTGATTTTCTGCCTAGTTCTGTCCAGTGTTGAAAGTGGGGTGTTGAAATCTCAAACATTTTTTTGGAATTGTCTATTTCTTCCTTCAATTTTGCTACTTTTTGCTTCATGTATTTTGAAGCTCTGTTTTGGGTATGTATGTGTTTGTAATTGTTGTATTGTCCTGGTGGATTGATCCTTTTATAATTATGAAACGACCTTCTTTATCTCTAACAACATTTTGTTTAAGTTCTGTTTTTTTCTGAGAATAGTATAGTCCCTCAAGCTCTCTTGTGGTTGCCATTTGCATGGTTTACCTTTTCCCATCCTTTTACTTTCTACATATTTGACTCTTTTAATCTAAAATGTGTCTCCTGTATATAGCATAGAGTTGTTTGTTTTTAAATCCAGCCTGACAATCCCTGCCTTTTTATTGGATTATTTAATCCATTTTATTTAATATTATTATTGATATGGCTGGATTTGCAGCTGTCATTTTGCTTTTCATTTTCATAATAGCCCATGTCTTTTTTTCCCCTCCATTCCTCTGTATTGCCTTCTTCTGTATTATGTTGATCTTTTCTAGTGTATCATTATAATACCTATAATGATTTCTGAATCATATTTTGAGTTATTTTCATAGAAATTGTACTAACATTTATAAAAGACACCTTAATTTATCAATCTATAATTAAGATTTATACTGTTAATTCTAATGAAATGAAGAAGCTTTATTCCTATATAGTTCCAACATGCCCCCTTTTTGTGCTATTATTGTTATATATATTATGTCTATATATGTTACAAACCCAACAATATTTTCCCCCACATCTCCTTTGTGCTGTTATTGTCAAATATCCAATATTTCTATATATTATAGGCCCAACAATTAAATATATAAAATAATAATTTCTATAATTGTTTCTCTGGGAAAGTCTTTATTTCACTTTCATTTTTGAAAAATAGTTTTGTTGAAAATAAGTCTTGGTTGACAGTTTTTAGCTTTCAGAACTTTGAATTTGTCATCCCACTGCCTCTGGTCTCCATTGATTCTGGTGAGAAGTCAGCTGTTAATCTTATCTAGTTCCTTTGTATTTGTTGAGTCATTTTTCTCTTATTGCTTTCAAGTTTTTCTCTTTCTCTTTAACCTTGAATATTTTGACTATGATATGTCTGGGTGTATATCTCTTTGCATTTATCTTACTTCAAGTTTCTT
>JAQZBX010044742.1:0-21268 GCA_029593785.1 Cabassous unicinctus
GCTCCTGTTTCCTCCACAAGGTCAGCTGTAGGCAATCAGGCAAACAGTTCACTTCTCTTCTCCTGGGGCTTTCTTTCCAACATCAAAGCTGCTTCTTGAAAGACTGCTTCTCCTCTGTTCTTTGCCTTGCCTTTTACATTCAATTCCCCACCCACCAGGGGTGGGGCTCAACGCCCTACTGACTGACATGGCCCAGTCACACCTTATACAAAAATTAACTCAAAATGTATCAAGGACCTAAATATAAAAATGACAACCATGAAAATCCTAGAAGAAAATGTAGGAAAACATCTTCAAAATCTTGTGGTAGGTGTTAGTTTCTTAAACCTTATACCCAAAGGACAGGCAAGAAAGGAAAAAAAATGGATAAATGGGACCTCCTCAAAATTCAACACTTTTGTACCTCAAAGGACTTTGTCAAAAGGGTGAAAAAGCAGCCAACTCAATGAGAGAAAATATTTGACAATCATATATCCAATAAGAGTTTAATATCTATAATATACAGAATGCTCATACAACTCAACAATAAAAAGACAAACAACCTGATTTTAAAAAGGACAAAAGACTTGAAAACACAATTGCCCCAAAAAAGAAATACAAATGGTGAAGAAATACATGAAAAACTTTCAACATCACTAGCGATTAGGGAAATGCAAATCAAAATTACAATGAGATATCATTTCATACCTATTAGACTGGCCACTATTTAAGTAAAAAAACTGTAATTGTTGGACAGGATTTTGGGAGATAGGAACACTTATTCACTGTTGTTGGAAATGTAGAATGGCACAACCACTGTGGAAGAGTGTTTGACAGTCCCTAAGGAACTTGAATATAGACTTGACACATGACACAGAAATACCATTACTAGAGGTATATATGCAGAACTGAGAGCAGAGACATGAACAGACATCTACACACTGATGTTCATAGTGGCATTATTCACGATTGCCAAAAGTTGGAAACAACCCAGGTGTCCATCAACTGAAATATGGATAAACAAAATTTGGTGTATGCACACGGTAGAATATTTTTCAGCACTAAGAAGAAATGAATTTGTGAAGCATATGACAACACGAATGAACCTGGAGGACATTATGTTGCATGAAGCAGGCCAGACACAAAAGGACAAATAATGTATGATTGTGCTGTAATGAACTAAGTATGCTGTGCAAACTCATGGAGTTAATAATTAGAATATAGGTCACCAGAAAATGGAAGGAGGGTAGAGAATGGAAAGTTAAGGGTTAATCTGTGCAGAATTGTTTAAAAGGTTGTTTGTAAATCTTTGAAAGGAATAGAAATTGTTAAAGGATATCATGGTGTTTGTAACTAGCAGTGCTGTTGTATGGGCATGACAGTGGTTGAAAAGGAAAGTCTAAGGTCATGTATATTACTAGAAGGAAAGCTAAAAACTTTAACATGGAACTGTATAAGATAGTCAAACCTCATGTAAAACACATATTTGGGGGATATTGCATAAATAAGACTTTGTTACAAAATATAAATACAAATATACTTGAGAGAAGGGAAAAGAATGGCAGCTATGTACAGCAGGCAAGGCATAGAGAGATTGAGAGGTGATGAGTTTTGGTTTTTTGTTTGTTTTTTGTTTATTGTTTTTATTGGAATAAAATGCTTTGGGACCGATTAGGGTGATGAATGCACAAACATGATTACACCAAATACCACTGATTGTACTCCTTGGAAGGATTTATGCTCTATTAATATGTACCAATAAAATTGAAAAAATAACTGTTTAGTGCTAAGTACTTATTAATAAGGTGAATAGAAGCAGGACTTTAAGATCAGGGCAAAACAGAATACTATAAAACATCCTGTTCCTGTTTTTGAAATGGCTAAGAAAAGAAAATTAACTTAGCACTATGAAGTTTCTATATCTTGCTGTGAAACATCTATACTTAAATGAACTAAAGACCACTAAGTTACACCTACCCTATTACTGTCTACAATATTTGTGCTCAAGGTTTTCTCCTCTCTACTGGCAAAAACTTATTTTAATTGTAATTTCACTTGTCTATATCGTCCATTAGTTTGCGGCAAATTTGTAAGAATGCAGGCTGCTTTCAAAAATGTGTGACGGATTCCATGTATAATTAAAAAAAAAAAAAAAACTTAGGTAAAGAAGTTTATTCTCTACAAAACTGAATCTCTCTATATATAGGTAGTAGAAACATAAAATTGTTTCCAGAAATTTGAGTTGAATTTATGTAATTAATTAATTGCAATCAATGTAATTAATTGCAAGCAATAGTCGAATCACACCTGTGTAGGTTATAGAGGGATGGACTTAGTAATACGAGTGGACAATGTCATTGGCTAAAACACTTATATTTATATTGTAATAAATCCCATTATATTGTTTCTGATTTAAAAAAGCAACATTAAAACAAAACTGACTATTGCATTTAGTTTTAGGAACTCCCAAAATGATATATTTTTCCTGCAACCAAAACCTTTAGAAAATTTTACTTATTGTTTTCCTTTCAAATACTTTTAAGACTTTCATGTAGTCTTCGTATTATATTTTATTGCTTAAATCAATATATATTGAGTGTAAGGAGATACTTCAAGGAACTATTAATAGAAATTCATCAGTATTTTAACATTGACACTTCAACAATTTATGGAGAAAATGTTCCTATTCAATTAGAAATTAAATCTAGTTATTTATAGTAACTTAACCATTAAACTAAATTATAACCAATTTAGCCTACCACTAAAAAGTACCATAATTTTTCATATCAATAATTAAACATCTTGTTTGGTTATGGCCAACCCATAGGTCTCAATTTAATTTTTGCTTTATATTTTACTTACATGTTTCAAGTTATTTTAAAAATTATCTGGTCAAATTAACCCAATTATAACTCATTTGATTATTTATTAAACAATCATCTTAAAATCATAATTTTGGATATTTATGCATTATTAATTTTAGAGATTAAGTAATCATACATTAAACACATAGATGAATTTTTTTCACATCTCATATTCTCTTTTTAAAATGATAATATTAATACTTTGTGCCAAAGAAAGGTATAAAATATACATATGCAAAATTTTAAAATGTTGGAATGAGCTCATTTTGCAAAAGAAACTAAAAGCTGTGAATAAATAAATTATTCCAGAAATGTAGCTCTCAGACCCTTCAGTGAGCCAAGGAAGTGAATACATCTCTTCAATCTCAATAATATTGGGAGAATAGCTCTTGATGAAAGAAATACCCAAGTTTTGAAAGGTAGTTTAATAAAATAAACAACCATATTCAGTGTTTTGTGGTAGAGAGATGGAGATAAATCTGAACAACTGAGGGCAAAGTATTCCATTATAAACCTTTAAGCATGGAGACTAATTTGGTAATAAGTATTAAAAATAGTAGAAAATGAGAAAGAGGGAGCTCGCACTAGGTTTGAAACAATAAGTTTCACAAAGAAATTTTTTCCAGCTTGTTATCCTAGAGTGTATTAACCAAATAGTAAATAATTAAATATGATTTCCATTTTCACTTTGCAAAAATATCCTGGTTTAGATTTTATATAGGGAAATATGTTTTACCACTCCTTAGAAAAAGCATATTTTATTTTAAAAACAAGGATTGCTATTCATAAATCCATGAAAATTATGCTGATAATAGAAGATATTCTCAGGGAAAGTGGTAGTCTTAACGAAAATCAAAATTATGACTGCTAAGAATTTGTGTGGACCCTCTTGGACTATGTCTGTTCACCCATTTTTGTAAGCACAGAAAGTATTATGAACATTTCTTGGCTGATACATTATAAGATGTATATTATAAGAACATTTGAATCTATTTTCCAGCAAATACATAATAAATAAGTCAAGATGAGTTTCCTA
This sequence comes from Cabassous unicinctus, assembly GCA_029593785.1. NCBI lineage: Eukaryota > Metazoa > Chordata > Mammalia > Cingulata > Chlamyphoridae > Cabassous > Cabassous unicinctus. Next base: position 3,880 of record JAQZBX010044742.1, read on the forward strand.
GGAAGGGATTCTTATTTTTCATCAGATTCCAGTTTTTAAGAACTGCTATGTTGCCTTTTCTCAGGATGGTAGACTGTCTGTAACAATTACTGCTTTTTCACTGATTTAATTTCACAAGATATATATGTGTCTTGCTTATTTCTTATTTTATATATATATATATATATATATATATATATATATATATACATATACATATTAGTTTTTAACAAGGTATAGGTTTATAAAATCCCAAGGAAGCTTATTTGGTAGGCTTCACTATCTTACTAATAGAAAAAGCCTCATTAAACAGTGCTGTGTGGTTCTACTGTGGCAACTGTAGAATCACTACTAGCCAAAATATAAAGTGAGAAGCTTCATATGAATTTTACTTTATGTAAATGTCAGTGATAAATTTATTCATTGATTTAGTCATTCTTTCCTAATCTAGTACAGTAAATTGGACATATAATAAAAACTAAAATTACACATACAAGCATATATATGCGATTTTGTTATATACAATGGTGATTCTGTTGGGCTCACAAAGAGAATCAATGATATCATCATGGAGATTGAATACAAATTGGGCCTTTTTCAAGACTGAGAAAAAACTTAAATAACTATGTTGTATTCATCAGGATAACTTTTTAGAATGCCTTGATACCGTCATGAAAATCTTACTCTTGTATTCAATATCTTCCTGTTTTTAATATTTAATTTATGACCTTATTCTCTCTGTTTTTGTAAGACTTTAGGCAAGTTTCCTTGCCTTTCTAATCCTTTGTTATATTATATAGATATAATGTATTATATCTATATAATAAAACTAAAATATATAAGGAACACAACATGACAACATAAACAACAGGGCACACTGAAGATTAAAGTAAGTAATTGGTTTTAGGGTAAGAGGGGGACATTTAAAAATGCACTTTTCTGGTTTCAGTGAAAAGCATTACCCTTAAATATTTCTGGCTTCTTTCCCCAACTCTCATTCCTTGCCAAAGAGAAGGTGTGAATACCTTATTGGTGAGTTTTTGTGTGCCTAGCTTAGCATTTTCCTTTCTCCCATTGTTTCGGAGCCATCTGCTTGTAGAAGATATATTCTGTTTTTATACTCTGCAACATGAGTTTTATCAAGGCAGCCCTGTTGATTTGGCCTAATGTAATTGTAAGGAGGACCTTATTGATTTCTAAAGCTGCTTATAATATAGTGGCTACGTCTATATTTTTAAAAACTTCCGAAGGAAGGCGGTAAGTAATTCATCTTCCTCAGTAATTTGCATCATATTTGATTCTCCATCAGTCTGATACTCTTTTTCAAGTAGGTGCTCAACAAATATTTGTTGTGAAGAATAAATGAATGAATTGCCTTCAAGCACAGATGAGAGGGATGGGTCCTGGGGCCTTCTCAAACATCAATGCCTGGCAAATGGTAAGTGGTGGTGTTGTACTATATTAAAGTCATATCAGATACTTTACATGAGGAGAGGGACACAAAATAATACAAAGTACAAAATCTGAAGGATTTTTTTGTATTTTACTTATGGTAAATTTTCTAGATTTGAAGATATTGCCTCTCCCATTTTAGGTCTTTTTACAAATTTTTAAAATAAAAACTTACAAATAGATATTATAATTTTGTACTATTATTATTTAAATAGTGCCTTTGAAAGGTAATATGAACTATTTCAAAATTTTATGAATGTTAGTGAAATTATGTTTAATATTACCAAATAGATACAATAAGCTATGATAATTTTAAAGGTCTATAACATTTAATCAATAAGACCTGTACTTATATAAGAAGCATTTCCAACAGATATTGACCATTTCAGAATGCTAATACTAGTGAATTGCCTATGAAAATGGAAAAATAATAATAGAACTTAAATACTGAAATATATTGATATTCATCCTTAACATAAATTATATTGTCTTGATCAGGATCAGTAAGATTAAAGATATATTGATATTTACAGTTATGGAATTATGAAAGTAAATGTTAGGTTCAGCTTTGCTGAGCATTTCTTGCATAGTACACAAAAAAACCCGGCATTAATGAATTGAAACCCCAATCTAATTTGAAGCACCTTAATAATAAACATGAATTTTACTTATAATGAATAACAGCATTACCTAGTAATAACTGTTATCAAGCATATGACAAATAAGAATTTAATAAATAAATCTTTAGCTAATTATATGTAAAGCACTGTTACAATTATGACATATATTCTTTTGTTTTATTTGCACAATCACAAAAAAAGATCATTATTTATAATTGAAGATGAGAAGGGCAATGTTCCCAATAATAGAAAAGTTCAATGTTATAAAAGCAAACACAAATGAAGCCAATAAAAACTCCTTATTATATATTAAGCTCTATCTTTGTCAGAGAATTTAACTGTATCTCTTCAATATGTGGAATAATATATCAACGTTTTTTAACATTGGAGGAATAAATGGTCAAAATGTCTATGTAATGTTTTTATGTTTCTACAGGTAGAAAAAATTAGTGCTGATATTTAAACAGATCAGAATATTTTGAGAGCCTTATTTTTGGGACTGTAGAATTCTTATCTATTATATAGAGATAGGTACTTATATAAAAACCGGTTTGGCCAATTAGGGTATTATAAACTGCTCTTAATTTTAGTCATGCTTTAGTTCATAGATATCTACTCTATACAAGCATTTTATGAAAGGAACTGAAATCTTAGTATTGTTTTTTTGTTGATTGGGCATGCCATTTTTACTCTGGAAAGTTCAATAATTGTGCTCATTTTAATTATAAAATCAAATGATTGTACTGGAAATTCCTTTAACATTTGAAAATCCACTGTCAATATGATTTCAATTTTTTAAAAATCTGTATTATTTGTGGGGTTTTTTTGTTTCTTTTTTTTAAATTTACGCACACTCCACATCCACCAAACACACCTCCCTCTCCTTCCTCTTCCACCACCATCCCCTGAAACTTCTGATCTTCTTTCTGTCTTTGCAGATTTGCTATGTCTAGACATCTAAGTCATATCTGACAATATATGTTCTCATGTGTCTTGCTTATTTCACTGAGCATAATGATTTCAAGATTCTTTCACGGTTCAGCATGTTTCAGAACTCCGTTCTTTCTTATGGCTGAATAATATTGTATTGTGTATATGTGTTAGATTTTGTTTATCCACTCATTTGTTAATAGACACCCGGGCTGTGCCCACCCAATGGCTATTGTGAATAATGAATGCTGCTATAAAGATTGGAGTACACGTATCTGTTTTTTATTCCATTTTACTTTCTTTGGTTATATATCTAGAATAGGAATTTCTTTGTCATATGGCAATTCTATATTTGACTTTTTGAGGAACCCCATATTGCTTTCCACATTGGCTGCATCATTTTACATTCCCATCAACAATGCATTAGAGTTCCAATCTCTAAACATCTTCTTCAACAATTGCTACTTTACATATTTTATCAATAGCCATTCTTGTGGCTTTTGGTTTGCATTCTGTAATAGCTAATGATTTTGAACATCTTTTCATATGCTTATTGGCCATGGCAATTTTTATACCTTCTGTAGAAAAAAATACCATTTTTAATTGGGTTGTTTCATGTTTTTTGTGGTTGCATTATAAAAGTTTTTTTTTTAATATATTCTGGATATTAAGTTTTTATATGATACATGGCTTGCAGTTATTTTTTTCATATTCTGTACATTGACTTTTCACTTTCTATGTATTGAAAGTTATTATTAAAATATCTTTCAATATATAAACATTTTTAATTTTAATAAAGTAGAATTTATCTGTTGTTTCTTTTGTTTCTTGTGCTTTTGGTGTTATATATAAGAATCCATAAACAAATTGTAGGTCATGAAAATTTGCATTTATCTTATCTTCTAAAGGGTTTTGATATGTATATTAAGTCTCTGATATTTCACTAATTATTTAAAAATATTTACTACTAAAAAATATTATTTATTAAGGCATTCAGCAATATTGGTAGTTTATAAAGTTTCAGGTATTCTAATAATTATTGTGCCAGGAATGTTGATGCAATTGTGGACAGCTTCTACTTGGAACTGTCAGATACTTGAAAAGAAAGACACTAAAAAGGAAAGAATCAAATAAATGTATGATTTTGATGTGAGAAGTGTTAAGTCAACAAAGTAGAAGACTTGATAAAGTAAAGGCGGTGGTATAGGGTAGAAAAATACCTCTTTTTAGTGATGGTGAGAGAAGTTTTTTCTAAGGGGAGAAAATTTTATTGGAGAATGGAAAATTAAGATAAGCTAGATATGACAAGAGTGTGGGTAAAGTCACCATTGGTAGAGGAAACAACTAATATGCAAAACCTGTAGTAGGAAAGACTCCATTGTTTTGAAAACAATTTAAAAAGTTTGGTGTGTATTGAGCTTCCTTATCCAAAAGAAAGATTGGAAGGTTGTAAAAGTAGACAGGCATAGTTAGATTCCTCTTTGAGTTGATATAAGTGCCTGGATATATTCTATACCTTATAAGAGAGGCATGTACTGCTCATTTAATTACTGTTTAGCTTCATATATTTAACATTAAATAATATTGGACTAAATGAAATCATTTAGGGAGAGAGAGCATGAAAGATAAAACAATAAAAAATTCAAAAGACTTGCAACCTGAATTACTTCTGCATTTAAATATCAGCTGGAAGAGAAATCCAAGCAAGGGAGACATGAAAGAGAAGAGTGGGGAAAGTAGTATAAAAACTAGAATGTTTGGACAATTATGTGAAATTCTGAAGAGTTGCCAATCTACTAATTAAGAATTATCCTTTAAATAAAAAAGCATTGATGTAATTATCTTTGGAAAGAGCATTTTGTGTTGGATAGTGTAGGAAGCCAAGCTAAATTTGATTAAAGAGGCAATCACCAACCACTGAAATAACCAATTAACTCTCTAGTATAGATCTTTCCTGTTTACATATATACACACGCAGCCTGTGGGTGGATTAAATTAATATTCTATTTATTTTCTGTTGAAGTGGTATACATCCAAACCCTTGCCATGACCTTAAGTTTGGGCTAAAGATTGGCCAATAGAATGTTAATGGGTATGATGCACACAAATTATTGAACTCTGATTGCATAACTGGTCTTGCCACTTTTGTTTTGGCATCTATTGTGTGTTGATCATATAAAAAGTTCCTCTATGAATCAAGGTTCCAGAATAAAAGTAAACATGTCTCAGCTGAATTGTATACATTTTACATTTAAGAGAACTAAGCAGCAGACCAACAGGCACATAGGCTGAATCATAATCACCTTCACTGATTGGCAGACAGAGAGAGAAATAAATGCAGGCAATGAGATTCTAAAGAGACAGGAAAAATGGCAATTCATGAGATGTAATTCCAAGATATTGTAAAACCATTACTTGCAGTAAAATAGAAGATAGAAAATACACACAATGAATATGTCAAGACTGGGGAGGAACTTTTTGGCACAAAGCTGAAAGAATATGCCAGTTACTACAAGTCAAATTTTATCAAAATGAACTGTCCAATTTGCATGCAAAATTTTGAAGAGACTGGAGAGAGTTTAGACATTTCAAGGTTGGAGAATTAAGTATTTATTTCATATAAAAAACATGTAGTCCTTATATAAAGCCCCAGAGGAAAAAAAAATTCAAAGAATTCTGCATGAACAGAATTGTCTAAGGGTATTTTAGTTTGCCAAAGGGCTGCCAATGCAAAGTACCAGAAAGGTGTTGACTTTTATAAAGATTTATTTGGGAAAAAGCTTACTGTTCCAAGGCCATAAAATGTCCAAATCAAGGCAATTTGGAGATTAACTGCTTCCAATATACAAAGGAAGAACAGACATAGGATAAACACTTGAATTACTATAAGGAGAAATTGGGAGGAAAACATGAGTCATGGGTCATCTACAGTTCAGTAAACTTGCAGGGCATATTCCATTCAATTTCATAGTCTAGGAGTCATTTTCAATATGGTTGTTTCTACTCCCTGGGGCCTCACTGGGATACACCCTTTCCACAGACTTGCCCAGCAGCCATTTTCTTGGTTCTTTCCTCATCAAGCATTTGAGTGTCAACTAAGAGCCAGACCTCACCCTCCAAGAACAGTGGGGTGATTGCCACACTTTATCCAATCTTTGGAGCCAGACCTCACCCTCCAAGAGCAGTGGGGTGGTGATTGCCACACTTTATCCAATCTTTGGGTTAGAGTCTTAATCCCCCCTAGTACAGTGAAGTGAAGACAACATGTTCCATAAGCTTTGTCATACAGGCCCAACCCTCTCAGAGCAATGGGTTGGTGACCTCAAACTCATTGAGGCCTTCCCTAATCCATGGGGGACAGGCCAACCCCTCTCAGACCTATGGGTTGGTGACCTCAAACTCCCTAATCCTTGGGGAATGTGCTCCACCCTCTCTGTACCCTGGGTTGGCAAAACTCTCCCTGAACAGTGGGAAGGAACATGAACCCTCTTCAACTGCCAGGGCAAACTCTCCCTCTCTGTACACATAGGTGGGATTGCTCTCTTGGCCTAAGGAGATGTCTTAATTCCAGATCTCAGCTTCTATGGTTTTCCTCCTGAAGTCATTTCTCCTTCAATCCTCCCTTCCATGGTCCTTTTATTACAGGCAGACAACAATTTTGTTTGTATAGCTCTCTCAAAATGTTTGTTGGTTTAGCATGTAGGAAGCAGAGGTCCAAGCCATCAGACAGTAAGACTTTCAACAAGTCTTTCCAGATAAATATATTTTAAATCCTGATTTATAAGTTCCAAGTTTATTAAGTCCAAATGGGGTACTATCATCTGGGGACTTGATTTCCAAAAGCTTGGAATTTCTGGGATCAGTTTCTGTTTTCTTTGTGCCCAACAATTCAATCCTCAGCTTAACTTGCTCATCTAGCATTTTCCTATAAACTGAAAAGAGAAGTCAAGCCGCATTCTCTGAGTTTTCTTTGGAAAGTTCTTCAGCTAAATGCCTAGGCTTGCCAGTTTCAAATTCTGCCTACCACAAAACACCAGGAGTTAATCTTGCTAAGAGCTCTGTAACTTTAAAACACGGATCACCCTTCCTCAAGGTTTTCAATAATAGTATCATCATTTTCTTCTAAGGCATTGTATTAGTCAGGGTTTTCTAGGGAAATAGAATCTACAGGAGATATCTGTCAATAATATGAGATTTTATAAGTCTTTCACATGACCTTGAGGATGCACAAGTCCAGGTTCCACAGGCAGGCTGCAAACCAGGCTCCAATGAAAGTCCTTGATGAGTTTCTGGGAGTAGCTGGCTGTCCAAAGGCAAGCTGGGAAATTCTTTCTGAATGTTGAAATCATTTCCCCTTTTAATTATTCAACTGATTGAATAAAAGCATCATCCATTGCTGATGACAATCTCCCTGACTGATGTAGATGTAATCAGTTATCTATGCAGTAAACTCACTGGTGACCAAAGTCCATAAATGTTCTTGTATTACAATTAGTCCAGTGCTTGCTGGATCAAGCACTTGGACACAATTACCTAGCTGAGTTGACACATTAGCCGAACCAACACAGGCATCATAAAAAGTCTCTTCAAAGCACTCTAGGCTTTTTCTAGCAAACATCTCACAATTCCTCTGAAAAATATCCTTTACCCATTTATAAAACTGTTCCAGGATTTTGGTAGTTGCAAAAGCACTTCCCTGGGGCATCATGGAGATCCACCCTCCAGTACCAAATTCTGTATTAGTCAGCCAAATGGGTGCTGATGCAAAATACCAGAAATCTGTTGGTTTTCATAAAGGGTATTTATTTGGGGTAGAAGCTTACAGTTACTGGGCCATAAAGCATAAGTTACTTCCCTCACCAGAGTTTGTTGCCACATGTTAGAACAAGATGGCTTCCACCGTCTGCAAGGGTTCAGGCTTCCTCTTCCTCTTAAGGCTCCATGGTTCTAGCTTCTTCCAATATCAGCTGTACGATGGGATAAGTCTTGTCTCTCTTCCAGGGCTCGTTTCTCTCTGGGCTCAGCTGCTCTGCTCTCTCTACCAGGCCAGCTGTAGACTATGAGGTTAATAGTTCATCTCTTTTCCTTGGGCCTCTGCTGTGTGTATTGGAGCCTTCTCTCTTTCCTCATGTATCTGCTTCTCTGTGCGTTTACTTCCCGGGAATCCAATATCAAAACTCCAACTTTCTCCTCTGCAGTGTCATTTTCTTTGTGAATCCCCACCTACCAAGGAATCAATTTTGCCAAGTTCTCTGCATCTTCAAACAAGGATCTACTTTCCTTCAGTTTCCAATAATTGTTTAATCATTTCCTTCTAAGGCCTCATCAAAATAACTTTTGGGTCAATATTTCCACCAGCAGTCTCTTCAAAATATTCTAGGCCTTTTCTATCAAGGATTTCATAATTCCTCCAAAAAAGTATTCTTTACCCATTTATAAAATTGTTCAAACAATTGTTGGTAATTGCAAGCATCATGACCACACTCTTTCAGTACTAATTTCTGTTTCAGTTTGCCAAAGGGCTGCCTATGCAAAGTACCCGAAATGTGATGGTTTTTGTAATAGGCATTTATTTGGTGTAAAAGCTTACATTTTCAAGGCCCTGAAGTGTCTAAATCAAGGTACCCTCAGAGGTGTTTTCTCTCCAAAGTCAGCTACTGTTGATCCTGTTGTCTGGCCACATGACAAAACAAGATGACTGCTGAGCTCTGCTGAGGTCTTTGCCTTCCCCTCCATTTCTTGGGAGCCCAGCTCCCAGAGTTCAGCTTTGAGTAGCCCGGCATGAGGCTTGTCTCTTTCTGGGTACCTTCTATCATTCTTAATTGCTCCACTTTCTTCCTGAGTTCAGCTGCAAGCTATCAGGCATACAGCTCATCCCACCCTTGTCCTCAGATCTTTGAGCCACTCAGGGGCCTTCTCTCTTTACAGCCCAGCCATGGGCAAAACTGGAGTCCTTTCTCTCATATGGCAGAATCAAATATGGTGGCTCTCTTTTTCTGTGTCTCCATTTTTTCAGACCCAGCAAGAGGGCGGAGACTTAACCTAAGTCATGCCTCACTGATGTAGTCCAATTGAAAGGGTCTCACACTCCTAGGAATGGATTAGTTCACAAACATAATCTTTCTCTTTTTGGGATTCATAAAATAATTTCAAACTGCCTCAAAAGGGAAATGCCAAATTAAACATGTGGCTGTAAAGGATTATGCTAGGACTTCTAAAAGAAGTCAGCTGGGTGAAGAAACTGTGAAATGAAGATTGTAAAATGTGATATGTGGTCTCACAGAGGAGAACCTGCTGATAAATCTAGATATAATGGCATTTCTACTAAAGGACTGAGAGTGTGGCTTTTTACAAACTTTTCAGAAAGTCACAGTGGTTCTCAGAGTACTGCATTGATAAAAACAACACCAGCCTGGGGTAAAAGAACTGGAAACCATAAAGACACCATGTTGAGTTAAATAAGCAAGACACAAAAAGACAGATACTGTATCATCTCACTGATAAGAAATAATAAGATTGTGAATATTCTCGCTGTCCTGATTTTGTGATAATCAGGGTAGGCTAAACATTCATTATATTAGAAACCATGCATGTGTCTCCAGACGTAGTTTTTCTCCCAAGGTCTGGATTTTAGAATGCTGGTGATAAACTAAGCCTGATTTATTACATGACCATCTTGTATTGGAAAGGACTGTAGCTCTAGGTATATTTGGTCAACCTTAAGAGATATAGCAGGGGGACAGATGTGGCTCAAATGGTTGGGTGTCCATCTCCCATATGGAGGGACCTGGGTTCAATCCCTGGGACCTCCCAGTAAAAATTAAAAAAAGAAAAATGTAGAAGGCATGTGGGCCACCAGGCCCCGTGCATGTGTGCACCATCAAGCCCTGCAAGCAGGTGAGCCCTACAGGCCCCACGTACAGGTGCGTGGTCAGGCCCCATATGCAGGTGTGCCACCAGGCGCCGTGAGTGGGTGAGCTCCCCAGGCCCCATGCATGGGTGCGCCACCAGGCCCTGTGCGTGGCTGTGCTGTCAGACCCCGTGAGCCATGCAGCAAGTTAATGATGTAAAGGGAGAGTGACACAAAGGAGAACCAAGACGAGACTTGCCGAAAAACCAGGAACTAAGGTGGCGCAGGTCATAGGACACCTCTCTCCCACATTGGAGTTTCCAAGGATCAAATCCCAGTGAAGACAGGAGGAGAAAGGATGAGAAGAGAGGGCAGGAAATGGACACACAGAGTTGCCCAGTGATTGGACACAGAAACAGCAAAAACGGGGGGGCAGGGTAAATATGGATAAAAGTAAGTAAGTAAATAAATAAATCTTTAAAAAAATGTATAGGGGAGTAAGATATGGACTATAGTTAGTAGTAATATAATTTGTTAACAAATGTTTCACAACAATGCAAAGTATTTGTGGTGGGGTGATGTGTGGGAGTCCTGTATGATGTTATGCATGTTTGTTTTGTAACTTCACAATGTTTATTGAATACTTATTGTTTATGTATGTTCATGTATGAATGACACACTTCAATAATTTTTTTTAAAAAAAGAGATAATAAGAATAAGCAAACTCATGAAATTAGAAACTAGAATAGAGTTTACCAGGGGCCAGAGTGGGGTAGAGAATGGGGAGTTAATGCTTGATTGGTATTGAGTTTCTCTTTGGGGTGATTGTAAAGTTTTGATAATGGATTGTGGTGATTGTAAGATAAAATTGTGAATGTAATGAACATAACCAAATTATATATTTGAATGTGGTTAAAAGGAGAAATTTTAAGTTGTATATATGTTATTAGAATTAAAAAATTAAAGAAACCTATACAACATAAGCAGTGAACCCTAATGTAAACTATGGACTATGATATATAACATTATAATTATAATATTATTGTTTCATTTATTATAAGATACCTTGCTAATAGAAAGTATTAATAATTGTGAAAATTGTATGTGTATGTGGAGGGGATACGGGAACTCTGTATTTTCTACATGATTTTTATGTAAACCTACATCTTCTCTAATGCAAAATAAAAAAAAGAAGAAGAAATAGAAACATGATAAAATAATAATCTCGATGTTGCCAACTTTCTATAGGCAGTACACAGACTTAGAAACAAGATTAGCCAACAATAAGTACATATTTATTAGTTTTTAAGTGACCAAGTTGAGTGATTAAATTAGAGATGAAGAAAATTGTCTTAGCATTCATTTCTGGAAGGAAGAACTGGAATGTAAGAAATGAATATTCCCTAGTCGTAGAGTAGGGATCTTACAACATTGGTCCAGCAAGGTTTCAGAACTGCTATAGATGAGAAATTGCTATTTGCCTTCCTTCTTCTTTCAAATTTGAATTATTTACAGTAATTATACTGTCTATTTTTACACTAAAAGTGCAGGAGATAGATAATTTGTCTTTTTAGTTCATGGGCCTCTGTCAAATATTACCATTTACATAACGATATAGATGATAAGATTCTGAACTTTAAACCTGCTACAATGATTAAATAAGACTTGAGATCTTGGAATGGATATTAATGGATTTTTACATGGTGGGTAATGAATAATTTTAGGAGTGCAGGTGATAGATAATCTATTGCAGTAGATTGACTCATCACTCCCATTTCTTCTCTATACTCGAGCTGTGGACTCATGATGAGTGAAGTTTACTTCCTGCCCCTTGACTTTGGGCCTGATTTTGTCATAGGTTTTCATTAGATGTTGGGAGTGGAGGTTAATGCAAGAAGAGGTCTTAAGATGCCCAAGTGCTTGGGTTTTTCTCCTTACATTTCTGCCATCACTGTGTAAAGAGTACACCCTAAAAAGCAGCTATACCTTTACACAAGACCCCAGAATAAGACACATGGAACAAACTTCCTCTAGAAGACCCAATTCATGCTGTCACTTGACTGCAGACAAATAAAGGAGAATGAGAAATGCATGCTTATTGCTTTGTTCTACTCTGATATATTCATTTGTACATGACAATATTACAGTAAAAATCTGACTAATACACATATTCAAGATGGGGTGTGTATGTGTGTGTTATTTTACAATTCTAAATCATGGATTATAAATAAAACTGATGGAATCTAAATGGAAAAATGTGTTTCAGAGAGGACTAGATAGGAATAATTAAACGTAGATACTAATAAGGAAATAGAGAAGACTTGTGGATGGTAATTGATGGGAATTGAATCAGTTACTCTATAAGGACATGTTCAAGTCTTAATTCACATTCCTGTGGATGTGAATCCATTTTTATGTAAGTAGGGCCCTTGCTTAGGTTATTAGTTAAGGTATGGACTTATTTGTGAGTAGGACCTTATAATATCTATTTAGAGTAGAAAAGATTGCGTCAGGATGGGCTTTAAGCCATATGACTAGAGTCCTTATGAGGCAGAGGAAATTCAGACACAACCAGTCAGAAAAAAACACAAAAGAACAAGGAGGAAGATTGCTTAATTACAGAGCCAGAGATGCAAGCCAAGGATTAGGACAAGCCAGCCCCAGAATGCCTCCGACTCACAGAGAAATCATGGCCTCTTGAGGTCTTGATTTTGGACTTTGAGCCTCTGAAACCGTAAGACAATAGTTCTTGTTGTTCAAGCCAGCCAATTGTGTGGTATTTGTCATAGCAGTCCTGGCAAACCAAGAAAGAAAAATATATGCAGGGACTTTTGGGATGTTAGATATCTTCTACCTCTTGACCTGAGGGTAGTTTATTTTCTGCAAATTAGTTATTTTCTGTTTTGTTCTTATGAGTTCTACTGTATATTTCATTTTATTTTCAAATGATATGTTTAAACAAAGTCATAGAAGATCAAAGAGGAGTTGAAACAATTGGAAGAGTTGTTGAGTAGCTGAATTTTTGAGAATGTAAGCAATAAATTAAAAGCCTGTTGATGAGGAAAATATATTATTTCTATACATAATTTTGATGATAGTTCTGTCTCTGACACACACTGAAGCCATGTACTTGGGAAGCTGGAAATCACATGAAATAGGGAAGACAGGGATGATAGGAGAAAAGTTTAAATGAATGACTAAATGAGTGGTAACATCAAAAAGGTGAGTATATTAAAGTAACAATAAGGAGTTTTGGGAAGGAAAAACTAACCATGAATTCATAAGAACATTAAAATGATAATATTGTATAAAAGAAGGAAGAATAGGAGCTGTGGTCTAGACATGGCACTAATGAGTTCTGACTAAGCTATGCTACATGGGGAATTGGGGATTGGGCAAGTACAATAAAATCAGAGTAACCACACAGCTTATTCTCTAAATGTGGGCAAGTTTGGCCAGAAAAACAAGCATGGCGACTCTTGGGTGTCCTGAGAAAATATGGGAGGGACATTGCCCTTGGTATATAATGAATCACTTGATAAATAGCTTCTAATGCTCAGATAAAACATCATGGAAATAAAGGCCCCACACAATGAGTAAAGTAACCCATGAAATAGATGTCGTTAGCATATCTCGTGTTTGTACTATTATTATTATTCTTTCTTTAGAAACCCTTTTGTTTTGATAAATATTTTATTCATGCTGTATGTTATCCATTAAAAATCACTATAATCATTTACGTATGTGTGTAACTTTAATCTCTTTTCCATTATTCAGTGAATAGAAATCATCTTAGGTCAATGTTTGTTTTACAACATTTGAGTATTTTACTTTGAATGAAAAGGAGTAGAGGAGTCTAGTTAATTTAGACAGTTTTACTTAAGGTGGTAAAACAATTGTCAGTAAGTAGCAGTCTGATATTGGCTGATAACTATTTTAGTGTTCATGGATTTAGTCATTTAGTGGCAAGTTAGGTAAAACAGAATGATAATTATGCAGTCACTTTGTTCTTTAAAAAATACTGTGGAATAAAATTGAATAGTTAAAAAATCCATTTCATTTCATTTTCATCCAATCATTCTAAACCTAGGCTTTGAAATAAACAGTAATTTAAATGGGTACCCTTAGAACTATTAATGTAAGGAGCTCACTCCAAATCCACTTGTTCTTCTTTGTGTTTCAGTTTGGTGTGTTTCTATTGACCTGTCTACAAGTTCACTGATTCTTTCCTCAGCCATGTTGACACTATTGATAGACCCATCAAAGGTAGTCTTCACTTCTATTACAGTGTTTTTGATTTCTAACATTTCCTTTTGATTTTTGTTAGATTTTTTACAGATCTTTTGATTACATTATCTATCTTATCTTGTATATATATTTTTTCCATTAAATTTCTTAACATATTATTCCCAACATCTCTGCCATATCTGAATCTGGTCCTGTTAATTGTTTTTCTTTCTTTCTTTCTTTTTTCAAGAAACTGTGATTTTTATCACCTTTTGGAATGGTTTGTAATTTTTTTTGTTGAAAGCAGAGCATGTATAAGGTTATAGTTACCAAAGTAAATGGTCTTTTAGTATGAGGAATTATGCTAAACTGGCTAGGCATTGGTCTGTTTTAATGTTTGCCTTAACTATAGTGACAAGAGACTTTAATTTCTTTAGTTTCCTTATATTTTCTCTCTTCTTGATTCTGGACTTCCCTAAGTGCTCCACATCAGAGTGAATATGAAACTTACAGCTCTTTCAGCTGTATTCCACTGTTTTTACACTGGAGCTCTGTCAGTATGTTGGTAAGGCGTGGGGGAGGAAAGCATTTGTAAACATTCAATTAGTTTGTTTTTGGCCCATGTCATGAGGTAATGACATTCATAAGTGTTTCTCCAGTGGTATATATTTTTCTCTTTGCCCACGAATCCATTTCCTAGCTGCAGTATTTACAAACCATATCATTGAAGCACTAACCTCTTGTTGTCTTAGTTTATAAGGGATGTTATAACAAATATAGACTGGTTGGGTAAAATAACATTAATTTTTCTCACAGTTTGGAAGCTAAAAGTCCAAAATTAAATTATCAACATGCCATGCCTTCTCCTAAGCCTGTGGTGTTCTGAGGGTGACTTGCTGGCAAGCACTCTCTGCCTGCATTACTTGGCAATATGTTTATTTCTATACCATCTTATGGTTTGCACTTGTGTATCCAAATTCCTTTGCTTATAAGGACTCCAGTCATACCAGATTAAGGGCCACCCTTTTTCAATTTGGTCTCATCTTAATAAAATCTTTGAAGATCCTATTTACAAATGAGTTCACACCCATGAGACAGGGGGTTAGTACTTGAACACATCTTTGTAGAAGACATGATTCAATATACCATGTCTCCATATATTTTCACCCCTTAGGTTAGACAGGAAAGTTTGAGATGGAAGAATTTCCATCCCCCAGTTGGGATAGGGATCTAGAAAAGTCTTTTCCTCAAGAATGTAGGCCTTTGTTATTGAGAAGTCTCTAGGTATATTTTATATTGACCATGCTTCTTGTCTTGCCAGAGTTGGGAGTAGGAAGCCATTCTGTAATCTTCACCTCTTCACCAGGAGAACATGGTGGGATTCCTTAAGGAAAATTCTTTAGTCTTCTGAATTTATCACTCTCAAAATAGTCCACTCTCAGTCTCCAGTAATTTGGTAAAAGTAGCAATTCATTGTCAAATTTACCATTTAAGTATTTCTGTCACTTTATGGCCTCAGTGGCTAGTGCTCCAGATAAGAACACCTCAGTGCAACTTCCTGAATGTCACTGTGTCTCCAGATTTTGGAGAAGCAGAATCCCAACGCCCTCAATTATCTGATGAGTCCTAGGAAACCCATTGATTTTTACTTTTAACAACTTTACTTGCTGTAAGTACAGGAGTGACAACTTCTAAGTCATTACATGTCAGAGCTCAATCTAAAGTCCTAAGGCATGTATTTCTAATACTACATACTTAATATATTAAATGGTATACTTTAAAAACTAAGTGTTTTCAAAGCCATGCATATCTCCTTCTGATAGCTTTTCTTTCATATGTAAAGCAAATATAAGTTTAAAATAAATGGGGAAGGACATACATTTTAATAGAATATTACACTTTGATGAAGCATTTATTTAAACCATTTTTAAAAATTAGTTCAATAAACAGATTAATCAGTTTGGCTAATTCATAACTAATTTTTAAAATTTCCATTAAAAATGAACAGAATAATCTATCATTCAGGTTTTGATTTTTATTACTATTCTTCAATAAAAGGTTTAAGTACTTCTTGGAAAAATGTCTGATTCCAAGACTGATGCAAGAAATTCACAAGATGCCTTAGAGTATTTCACAGTCCCAGAAAATAAGAAAATGCTCAAGCACACATGCTCACACAGGCGCCACAATGATGAGGGTATTTCAAAAAGAACTTGGGAGCCAAACAAACTAGTTTCCCCTAAACAAAGCTGGAACAATTTGAACAATATAAATAAAGTAATATTGGATTATAACTCAATGCATAAAATAGGTATCCAGGAGCTCATATTAATATAAATCAATGATTAAATAAATAAATAATATATAGGGGAGGACAGATAAATTTCCCATACAGAAGAATCCCTGATATACTTTTTGACATTTCACCTTAAGAAAGTGGAGCATAACTTCCTAATTAGTGAATTTGTACTGCTCATAGTTACTTTCTCCCAAGGTTTTCTTCTAAGGAGTATAGTATGGAAAGGAGTGACATGAATAACTTTACAGTGAAGAAACCTGACAAACACTATCTCAGTCAGATGATCATGGTCAGCATCAGCATTAAGTCACGTTCATAGCATGTACCATTGATATGAGGTGATGTGAATGACACTTTTCCTCTGTGTTATTCCTACCAAAAACTCATATACCCAGTCTAATCATGGAAATGAAACATCAGACAAAACAAACTGCAGGACATCCTACAAAACACTTGACCTTTACACCTTGAAACTGTCAAGGTAATATAAAACAGAAATCTGAGACACTGTCACAGGTCAAGGGAGCCTAAGGTAACATAATGACTAAATGTGATGTAGCAGTTTGGATGGGATCATGGAAGATAAAGAGACATTAGATAGAAAATGTGATTAAAATATGGACTTCAGTTAATAATAATTTATTAATATGCATTTGTTATTTATGACAAATGTGTCATGCTAATTTGTTAGTAACAGGAGAAAACAAATATAAGGGACTCTATACTGTCATCACAAATTTTCAGCTTAATTTATCTAAAATGCAATTTTAGCATAAAATACATAGATTAAAATGTTCTTTAATTTATTTACAAATATGTGCTTTTAGAACTTGTAGAAGGTCTAAAACCTATTCTTCATTCAATTAATCATTACACAAATAATTACTGGAAAAATCTCAGAAAAGATATGGCAATGAGGCTAGAAATTGGAGATGAAAAAGAATTTCCTTTGGAAGGAGAGATTGACACCTAACAGTGTCCAGGCCTTAATTAAGAGAAAGAAGATGCTGGAGGGAGAGAAGGAACCATGAA
>JAQZBX010044743.1:0-21265 GCA_029593785.1 Cabassous unicinctus
CACTTCCTCAATAAACTCTCTTGGTTTCTGCTCCCACCCGGAGAACAGAGTCTCTTGTCTCTGTCCTTTCTCCCCGCCGCCTACCTGTTCCCCCATCGTTCGGCCTCCGGCCATCAGCCGGAGAAAGCCCTCCAACCATCAGTTGGAGAAACTCCGCCGGGGAAAATCACCTCTCCGACCATCAGTCGGAGAGACAACACTTTCCAGATACATGTTCAAATATGCTCTATGCCTCTTTACAGTGGAAACTAGAAAACGGAAATCTACATTTACCAGACTCCCTTGAAGCCAAGGTTCTGGATGCAACTTGGGCTCTGGCGATTGAATGCATTTACATTTGATTTGGAATATGGGAGTGAGACCGTCTTCCTGCACCTGTTTCAACTGGCAAACAAGGTCTCAAAGACTGAGAGTCAAGAGGCAGGTGGCGTCTGGACTCAGAGTTTCATTTTCTAGTCTCCAGTTTTACAGGGGTGGAAAGGCACTTGCGTTTGCTATGGCAGCAGCTTGTTGATCTTTAGATCCCTGCTATGGCAGTGTGTTCTTAAACTCAGTGTCTGCCCCCACTCCTACTTCTCCAGTCCTCCCAACGGTTTGGTAAGTATCTAAGACCCATTTTTTATTCCTTTCTGCTTAAAATACATGTAATTTTTTTGTTTCCTTCACTAGACCCTGACTGATACAGGAGCCCTTTAAAAGTTTCCCAAGGTCTCCCAAATTTAAATTTATACCCTTGGTAATAAAGTACTACCTAGAGGGAAATAAATAAGAGTTTAATATATTTAAGTCACTTTCTTATAAGCAGCTTCCTTATAGATTAATCAGAAGGCATAATAATAATCTTACAATTATTGTACCTTTTAGGTCCAAAGTACTTTACACTCATTATCCCACTTAATCCCTGATAGAAACTCCATTTTACAGAAGATAAAGCCAAGGTTTATTGAGGTTAAGAAGCTTTTGTTTGACAACATTGTGGTACACAGAATAATGCCCCTACAAAGATATCCACATTCAAAGATGCCCTGATCCCCAGAGCCTGTGACTATGTTATCATCTTTGGCAAGAGATGTGAGATGTGCAGATGTGGTTAAATTAAAGATTTTAACATAGGGAGATTATTCTGGATTATCTGAGTGTGCCCAATGTAGTCACAAGGGTCCTTATAAGAGGCACACAGGAGGGTCAAAGGAAGAAAAGGAGCTGTGATGACTGCAGCAGTGGTCAGAGAGAGATTTGAAGATGCTACACCGGTGGCTTTGAAGATGGAGAAAGGACCATGAACCAAGGAATACAGCCAGCCTCTAGAATAGGGGTTCTTAACCGTTTTTGTTCCATGGACTCCTTTGCTAGTCAGGAGAAAACCACGGACCCCTTACTAAGTCCACACTATCCTGTGTATTATTTAATAAATATATCACACCTGCACCAACATGTCCCCACAAGAATAATATTTTTTTGAATTTCAATTCAAGCTCACAGACCCTTTGTTAAGAACTTCTGCTCTAGAAGAAGGAAAAAAGCAAGGATATATTCTCCTCTAGAGCCTCCAGAAGAAACACAGCATCGCCAACCCGCTGAAGACTTCTGACCACCAGAACTGCAAGATAATGGTAAATTCTACTAAAGTGTTCTAATAAATCTCATTCTTAGCTGGATCCTGATGAATTAACATGAAGTGTCTTTTCTCACTTCAAGAGCTCTGACCATTTTGGTATTTTCTGCAAAGAAGTTTTTTCTACCAAGTACTTTTCCAGACCTGTGGTTCTAAAGTCTTTTCCTACATATGTGACACCTGATGTGCTTATTAAAACACCCAACCTCCAGAGTTTCTAATTCCACACATCTGGGTGGGGCCTGAGGGTGTGCACTTCAACATCCAACACCCTAGGTGATTCTGAGATAGGCAGACCAGAGACCTCCCTGGAGAAGCACTCTTTTATATAAAATTATAGAAGAGCCCTTGCTTTCTGAGCCTTCAGAGATAGAACTTCCTGACATTCCAATTGCCTTAGTTCTTCTAGTGGGGTTTGAAGCAGACATTCTTTTCCTGACTACACATACTTAGCAGTGGCATAAGAAAATAACTGAATCCCACAGTGACTACTAAGAGAAGGTTGTGTTGTTTTGTATATCTTTGGTGGTATAGTAATGCTACTAGAGATATCTCTGTTTAAAATATTACAATTGATCCAATTGCTTTTTTCAAGTCAGGCTGAAATAGTCAGTGCAGATAAAGATTTTCAGACATACTCCAGAAAGATTTTTTTTTTAATGTAATTTAAATTTAGTTACAGATTGTTTCACTACTGTCCCTGAAATCGCTATTTGCTGGTTTTGTGGTTTAAGAGATCCTTTCTAGGTGACAGCTCAGAGGCCAGCTCTACTTCACCGAAAACAACAGATTATACTGGCTTCCTTTAGATATTTGCTATATGATTTAAAGAATTCAATTATTGTAAAGAGAACCCTAAAGATTATCCATCTAGCCCCATCATGTTGCAAATGAGAAAAATGAAGTTAAAGAGAGTGAAGTGACTTGCCTAAATTTACACAAGTAGTTAAGGGCAGAAGTGAGAATAGCAATTACTTTCCCAACTCTTGGTCCATTAAGAATCTCAGTGTCACTAAAATTTTATTTCTAAAGACTCATGGCACTTCTGCTGTTGCCAATGAGAGTTATTTTTTATAATGGATAATCTGGAGAAGGTAAACTTAAAATACTCATATTTTTGCTTTGCAATTTTTCCTTTGAAATAATAAATTCAAGACCTCTCTCCTGCTGACCCCAACTTTTTCCCCTAGGTATTCATTATTCAAATAGGACACTAAGAAAAATGTATGTGAATCTCTACTTTGATAGCCTTATTCTAACAATTCTCTCATTTAATGAAAAAACTTTTTTTTTCTGACCTTGAGTGAAACGTAGAGCACTAAGCTTGCTGTGTTTTAATGCACCATTGAGCACATCATATCCAGCCCTGACCCAAAGTAAGTCCTCTCTCTCTTACCCACTATAAAATAGTTTCACACAATTTACTCAAGTGAAGTTCTTGGAACAGTTGCTAGGTCAGGAAACTCAATACCCCAGAATAGCGACAACAGAGGTGATGGGATAGCAGCTGGGGGAATTGAGCTGCTGACCACAAGCTGGTGTGGATGGGCCCAACTCTCAAGTTACCATTGCTCTAGTTTGGATCTTGGAACAAAGGCCCAGAATAGTGAAAAACGGATTCAGGGTGCAACTCAGAGACACGCATCCTCCAGACCACTTAGTACAACCAGATCCGAGACCCCTGAGTTCCATCTATTTGCCTAATTCTTCTGGCCTGAATGTCCTCCTGTGTCAGTGCTCCTAGGGAGGAGCACTGCTGAGAAGCGGTGCATTGGCTTTAGACACAGCAACTGAGTATCCAAAGGGTGGAGGAAGTCAGGATAGAAAGAAGAGAGGTGAGGTGAGGCATAAAGCTAACACCCAACTTTCCATTGACCTGTGAAGCCAGTTTTTTCAGCCATCCATCCAGGACTTCCAGTTTCAGCTCTGACATGTAAAACAGCCATACTCAGAGATTATCTTGACATGAAGCAGAGCAGGAAATTGAAGTGGGGGGAAGGGGTTCTTATTGTGTCTCTTGGCAGCCAGGCTGACAACAGTCAAGAGGTAGAGGTAGTAATTTTGTGGGAAAGGCTTAAGATAAGTGTTGTGTGTTTTCACATGTCTTTAACAGATTTTCAGTTCAGGCGTGTGAAGAGTTGGGTTGCCCCCTACATTTATTGTTGCCTTGAATTCCAGCCCATCTGGGACAAACTAGTCTTGACTGGTTACAGCTCACTGGAAAATTAGTTCAATGTCTTTTTCTTGCTCCAGAACAAACCTTTTCTTTGTAACAATTTGTTCATTCACATTTATTCATTTAACAAATAAATATTTCTATGTACTGACCCTTGCTAAGTGCTGAGGACATAGTGGTGCCTATACTTGCTTTCCTAAAACTTATAACCTCAGGGAGGAAACATACAATTAAATGAGTCATGACAATAAGTAAGATGAGTCTTACAAGAGGGAAAGTAAAGGGATGAATAGCTGAAACACCAATCTTGTCAGCTTCCTTACTATAAAATGGGGATGATAAAAAAGAATATCTACCTCACAGGACTGGCATGAGTGATGGATGTAGGATGACCGAATACCTGAAAGTAACTTGTTTCTCTCCCTGTTGCTAGGATACAAAGGAATGAATTATATATAAATTAGAAGGTAATGAGATGCAACCCTCTCTTGATGCCAAATTCCATTTCTTGTGGTCAAGAATATCCTGTTAAAACAATGAAATATGAAAACCAGTTTCAACCAGTTGGCCAGATCTGCGCAGAAGTCCCTTGCTGTCCTCACTTCAACTTGCTTAATTAACTAGTAAAATTCCCACCCAGGGGTGGAGTTATCCTCCCCTTTTTTGATCATGCAATGTATCTGCAAGCATGATATCCTGAACATACTAATAATACAATTATATAACCAGCTATTTATGTTCATCCAAATGCATAAAAGCTGATGAATAACCAAAGCAAACGCTAAGTAATAACTTAGGTATTTAAGCAAGAGTAAAACTGCAGCACGGGGAGTAGGGTAGGGTCGCTTTAGGCAGACCTTGGCTCCTGTCTGCAGAAATAATAAATGTAAGTTCTGCCTAACTCTCCTGTTAAAGTTTTTTTTTTTTTTCCTACACCTCTGGTTATCCCCAAAGGCCCAGCTTTGGGCCTAACATGAGGACCAGATGAGATGATGTGATTAAAACACTTTGGAAAGCATAATGCCTCTTAGTTGTACCTCCTAGTCAAATACCCTATTAAAATAATCTAAATGTTGCAGAGTAAGATTTGCAAGAACAGCCCTCTTAATATCAGAGCCCAGGCTCTGGTTCCAGGAGACACAAGAGGCCAACCAGGAATCATCCACCAAGCACTGAACACACAAGTCTCTGTACTGGCCTCTGTGAAAGGCTCACTCCCCAGGAGAGTCCTGCCCCACTAGGTGTCCATGTCCTAGAGCACACTGCATGGACCCTGGCAGAGGTCAATCAAATGTAGGGCACAAGAAGACCACCTACTTCAGATCTCAGCTGGCCAGGTACTCAACCAACCCACCTCCACTCTCTTAACTTCCTACTTCTCATGTATAGCACATCTCATGGCTATGATCATATATTTGTGTGATCATTTTGACCAATCTCTCTCTCTCCCCTAGAAGATAGTGTGCTCCACTAGGTCAAAGCCAGAGGCTGTTTTGCTCACTACTGCATCCTCTCCCCAGCTCAGGACTGGGGAATAGCGCTGGTCATACTATCTCAATGAGCAAGTGAATGAGTGTTACTTTGATTTATAACCTTTGCGAAGTATCACTTGTTTTCTGAGCAACAGATTCTGTCTGACCTTTCTCAATAATGAAATCCCCAGAACACTATTCCTGGGAGACAGTTTAGGCAGGCACAGTGCTAGACCTGAAGTGAATGCTCAAGTTGAAAGGGGTCAGGACAGTTACCCAGGGTCCCTTCCAAGTGCCTAGAGCAGGAGCTTCTGGAAAAAGTCTCACAGCTCACCTTCAGCCAGGACACATTCTCAAAAATGAGGGATAGTCTTCCTTTTAAAAACTAGGCACTTGCTGCCCTTTACTATCTGCAGAGCCACCTGGCCTCGGCCTCTCCAAGGGCAGGGGCTGGATTAGTCTCCAGTGTGTCATGCAAGGAAATACTGTCCCTCAGCTTCTGGTGTCTGTTTTTATACCCTGGTTATGTGCAGTAGTTTTAATAGAAAGGGGGAAAATGGAAATATACTTTAAAGATGTGTGCTTTTTTCCTTATTGCCTGCTTACTCCCACAGAGCTATAAATTTCAAAATCTAAACACAAGAAGACCCTGTCAGGAGGCTATGACCTAACACATTGGACTTCACTCAATGTCCACATGAAGAATATCCTTGGCAAAAACAGGGGTAGCATATTAGTGGTAAAAATTACAATCATTCTCTCAATTTTCAACTAAATATAAAGACTGATGGCTGAAGTACTATAAGCTAATCAGATTCTTTTTGATCTTCACAGTACAATTTTTTAAAAATTGAAAATCAGTTATTACCTAAGACATAAGATAATCTGGGCAACAAAAAGACAACCTGAGTCTTTGAAAATCAGTGTTTTAGTTTACTAGGCTGCCAGAATGCAATATACGAGAAATAGGTTTGCTTTTACAATGGGGATTTATTAATTTATAGCTTACAGTTCAGAGACCGTGAAAATGTCCAAATCAAGGCTTCATCAGGCAATGCTTTTCTCCCCAAAGACCAGCTGCCAGTGAGCCTGGACTCCTCTGTCATATGGCAAGGCACATGGCAGTGTCTGCTCATTGCCCTTCTCTTCTCGATTTCATTGCTTCAGCTTCTGGCTCCCTCTGGCTTTCTCTCTGTCTCTCTGTATTCATCCCATTGATAAAGGACTCCAGTAGGAGGATTAAGACCCACCCTTAATCACACCTTACTGAAGTAATCTAATCAAAAGGCCCTTAACGGAAGTAACTTAATCAAATGATCCCATCCACCATAGGTTCATACTCACAGGAATGGATTAGCTCTAAGGACATGATTTTTCTCAGGTCCATAAACGCCTCAAACTACCACAATGAGCAAAGAAGTTGAATAGGTGGTTTCCTGAAGAAGATAAACAAATGGCCAATAAGCACCTAAAAAGACACTCAACATCATTAGCCAACAGGGAAATGCAAATTAAAACTACAATGAGAAACCAATTCACAACTACTAGGATGGCTATTATTTTTTTAAATGGATTGTAGCAAGCACTGGCAAGGAAGTGGCAAAATTGGAACTCTCGTGCACTGCTGCTGGGAATAGAAAATGGTGCAGCCACTGTAGAAAACAATTAAGCAGTTCCTCAAAAAGTTAAACATAAAATTACCATATGATCTGTCAATTACAGTACTAGGTAACTAGTGGTTACTAACTAGTAGTAACTAACCCTAACTCACTAAATGGTAGAATTAAAAATGTTTAAAATGGAAAATTTTATGTTATATATATATATAATCACAATAAATTTTAAAAAGAAAAAGAAATAGGATTTACTCTATACTTTTCTCTATAAGAGAAAATATGTATTCCATATGTGATGAAAAGTATAATGCCAAAATAGTCTATAGATATCCTAAAGAGAGAGTAAGTCCAATAGACAATGAAATATTGGAGACTTCTGATTCAAAGGAACTTCTAGGAGTAAACAGAAGGCTGAAGAGAAACTGAGGTTAGCAAATTGGCCCCCAGATGTTTTTGCCAAGCTGGGGGAGTAACAACAGAATGGTTGACAAATTACTCCATCAGTAGACAATTGCCCAATGAGAAACTGTCACTGAGAAGGAATTGTTAGTAATTGAGGAAGCACCACGTAGAGAAAGGGACACCCAACAAGGAAGAATAAAGTTCAAACAGAACAGGTTGAAGGGATGTTTTTTAAAAGCCAAAATCATACCCATTTTGGTTCCCTTTCAAATTTCCTCTAATGAAAAACTAAGATGGCAACCATATGTACAAGTTTTATTCACTGAAGAACATTAGAATCCACTCCACCTTCCTCTGAAAGAGGCTCTATTTTAAACCTTTGCCCTACATATTTTAACCAGGATATAGACTAGGCCACATTCCCTGTTATGTATTTTAAGCCCCATGAATTTTTCCTACATACTACTAAATCAGAGCTAGAATTTCAACTTTACATATACGGTTATTTGGTGAAGGTTGCTCTCCCCCCGTTAAACCCCAAGTTCATCAATGGCAAAGCCTTTATCTTCTTTTCTGGCCATTGATTCCTAGTGTCTAACCCAGGGCACTGGCACATAGGAGACACATGTGTATTGAATAAATTAATGAACAAATATAGTTTAATTATCCTTCACCTTTTTCTCTTCTTTTCATCTTCCTTTCCTATTCAGTATTTTCTGTTCTTCCTCTATTTTATTTAATTTAATTTAATTTAATTTAATTTCATTTTAATTTCAGATAAAAACCAAAGTTCAGGGAAGCGGATGTGGCTCAAGTGATTGGGCTCCCGTCTACCATATAGGAGGTCCAGGGTTCAATTCCTGGGGCCTCCTGGTGAAAAGCAAGCTGGCCTGCGTGGCAAGCTGGTCCAAGAGGAAAGCTGGCCCATGCAGGGTGCTGGCCCATGCAGAGTGCTGGCGCAGCAAGATGACACAACAAAAAGAAACACAGAAGAGAGACAATGAGAGATGCAGCAAAATCAGGAACAACAACAACAACAAAAAACAAAGTTCATCTCAATTCTCCCACACAAATGGATTCTATGGGTCAACATTCCTGCATAATGCTAGGGGCAACTCCTTGGCCAAACTATTTGTGTCTTTAAATCTTAGAACAAAGATTGGGACCTTAGTGATCCCTAAACCAGCAATCCCACTGAAAGGTAGTATAGTGCATGAGTTAAGACTGCATAGATTGTGATCAAGACCAAAGCGGTTCAGGAGTCTGAAGATTAGGCCTGTCAGTGAGGACAGGAGCAATTAGGAAAGACATTGCTGAGATACTGGACCTTGAAGAATAGGTAGGACTTAAATAAATCAGACCAGGAAAGGGCACTCCAGGGAGGGAAATGCGATGAGCAGAGCCTAGAAGACCTAGTAGAAGGTTTAAATACAAGGAGGTATCCTGGATTGGATCCTGTAATAGCAAAAGGATATTAGTAGAAAAACTGGTGAAATCCAAATAAAGTCTGGAGTTTAGCTAATAGTCATAAATCAATGTTGTTTTCTTACTTTTGGCAAATGCACCATGGTAATGTAAGACGTTAACTTGGGGGAACCTGGGGGGGGGTGCGGTATATGGGAACTCTCTGTACTATTTTTACAACTTCCCTGTAAATCTAAAATTATTCCAAATAAATCCCTGTAATTTTTGTGTAACATTAAAAAAAAAAAAAAAAGACTGCCTAGATTGATGGGAAGCAGATGTGGCTCAGGCGAATGGGCTCCTGCCTACCACATGGGAGGTTGCTGGTTTGGATCCCGTTGCCTCCTAAAGAAGACAGCAAGGTGGCGCGACGGGCAGGCGTGGCAAGCTGACACAACAAGAGACAAGCTCCCAGTGCCTCCTAAAGAGACAAGGAAGACGAACAGATACAGCAAGTGGAAAACAACAAGGGGATGGGGAAAAATAAATAAATAAAATAAATCTTAAAAAAAAAAAGACTGCATAAATTGAAATTATAGCTAGGTAACTAACTAAATGCATTCCCCAAGTTTTAGTTTTCCCAACTGTAAAATGAGGGTAATAAATCAATTTCAGTGGATTAATATGATGAATAAATAACAATGTAAGTAAAGTACTTAAAAACAGTTTTGGGTACATGGAGAGCACTATAAAGCATCAGCTATTATTATGTCAGTGACCACAAAGCCTAAACGTAACTCTGTTACACATTTTTGCAAACGGCCCACAGTTTGCATACCAAAAGTGGACAAAGGAACTCAACCTTAGACCCCTGGCCCCTGCTCTCCAGTCAATGCTCATTGGCAGACTCCTTCGCCTGCATCCAGGCAGCAGGAATGCTCCTTCTGGATTTCTAGGGGCCATGTAGGGTGGGGTGGGTGGTAGAAAGAGGAACCTAGTCCAAATCAGATCTCAATAGCCAGTTGCTCTTGCAGGGCAGAGATTCTTTGTCTCCAGTCTCAGCCTTCAGGCAACCGTAGCCTAAGACATTTGAACCTCCAGGGAGCCAGTCTGCCTACAAAACAGCACCATTTCAAGAGCTCCCCTCTCTTAAAGCCACTTTTCCAAGGCATTAGCAGGAATCATGTGGTTGAATTCCTGTGTTGCTAGGAAAACAGAAGGCTTTATAACTTTTCTTCAAGCATTTGAATCTTTCTCTCGAAATCTGGGACAGACGAAGTTTCTGAGACTTGTAGTTCAGCAGGTAGAATTAGTTAGGACCCAGATGGGGAGGAGAGGGAGAAGTTGCCCAGAGCAGCTTGGACAATGCGGTCACTGCACCCACCAGCTGCCGCAAATCGGAAGGGAAGGATGCTCTATCAACATTGCTGCATTTTGCTCTCCAGACAACCAAAGAAATCAAGATGACAGGCAGAGCCCCTGCTGGGAAAGCATCTCTTTGCGGACCCAGCTTGGAGAGATGGGGGTGGGGAGGAAGATGGAGTCATCCTCCTAGACACACTTCCATTTGACCAGGGTGTGGGAGAGAATAAGAAAGGGGAGAACACCAGCGCATTTCCAAATGGATGGCCTCTGAGGCTTGAAAATGGACAGACAGACATGGTTGGCAGGGCACACAAAGCCACGCAGTAGCTTTCTAGGTGAGGGTCTGTAGCTGCAGAGATGAAACTGATTGTCAGGGATCCCAGGCATGGGGTAGTGGTGGGGTTGGGGGTGGGTGGGAGATGCTTAAAACCAGAAAAGAGAAGTGCTCAGAGACAACGAATGAAGCTAGAGATAGGCTGTTTGCAGGATTACACCCGGAAAAGAAAACCCATGGAAAAGCCGAGAGCTGCGACAAAGAGATAGGGCCAACCTGAAGCTGTATGTTTAAGTTTACAAACTCCAGAGTAGGAAAATGGCTTTTGATGGTCATTCTTTTGTATGCTGCATAGAAATAAACCCTCACAAAATTACAGGCCCTCCTTTGTCACGATTGAGCCACAAGGTAGGTATTCTTATGTTTCCCTAAGGTGGACTCGAAATTGCCCAGTTGGTGAGAGATGGTGAGGAGAGGGCTTGTCGTCACTTTCCTACCCACCAGGTCTCTCTTTCCTGGTAGTCTGATTTTTTTTATTCCTTACTGATTTTATTTTATTTTTTAGTTTCCGTTTAGGTAAGTCTTTTTCACTGATAGAGTTTTAATGAAGGATGCAGGGGATCTAATTTGGGAACATTTCCCTAATAGTTATACCTCTTCAGAGAAAGGAAAACAATTTTTTTTTTTTCAGTATGCAGGGCATTTTAATACTGAGTTTATTTTTCCAAAGCTGAAAAATAATGAGTACTCCAAAGCAAAACATCTTGGGGAAGACTTTTTTGCCCTTTATTTTAATAGAAAAATAGGTCAATTTTTGGTTCCTCTGCCACATGAAAAAAAAGAAGCTTTCATTTTCATGGCGCTCCAGTGCTACTAAGACCCCAATACTATTCAATACTCAACTGTTACTACTCAATGCTAATGTTAATTTTGTTGTTAAAAGTTACTATTCATTTTTGTCTAAATAATCTAAAGTCACACATTTGTTTCAGCAACCATGCACATTTAGAGTTTCTAGATTTTCTAGGTCAAAAACTCTCATTTTAATAATGCATTGCATTGACATAGCATTTTCCAGTTTTTTGAAGTGCTTATAGATACTTATCTCACATTTATTCCTCAAAATAATCTTCTGGGATAGAAAAAAAACATTATTGTTTTTGTTTTTGTTTGCAACTAGCTTATTTTGTGAAAATACACTCATGAGCATGGAAACAAATTCAAGGAGAAGGGCATAAAGTGAAAGTTGAGTCCCTCTTAACCTTCCCCCCAGGTCTCCTCCTGAGATATAATTACAGTTACAGGTTTCTATGTAACTTTTCAGTAATTGTTAGGCTCACACTAGCACATGTCCATCTATGTATGTTTTTTAAAAATGAACACATACAAGTGCCCTGCCTTGGTTTGTGACTCACTGTTTTCAATTAATCATGCATCTTGGAGATATTCAATCACAACATTGTTTTAGTTTCCTAGGTTACTGAAAGCAGATACCATAAAAGGGGTTGGCTTTTAACAATGGGAATTTATTAGCTTACAGTTCTGAGGCTGAGAAAATTGTCCAACTCAAGGCATCATCAAGGTGATGCTTTCTTCCCCAAGACTGGCTGCCAATGATCCTTGGTTCTTCTGCCACATGGTAGGGCACATGGCAGCATCTACTGGGTCTTTTCTTTCTCTTCCAGGTTTCATTGATTTCAGCTTCTTGCTTCTGTGACTTTCTCTCTCTCTCTCTCTCTCTCTCTCTCTCCCTCTATCTCTGTATTCATTTCATTAATAAAGGACCCCAGAAAGAGGATTAAGACCCATCCTGAATGAGGTGGGTCACACCTTAACTGAAATAGCGACATCAAAAGATCCTACTTAGAATGGGTCCACACCCACAAGAATGGATTAACTTTAAGAGCTTACTTTTTTGGGGTGCATACCATTTCAAACTACCACAAACATTTAGAGCTCTACCTCATTCTTTGCTTGATGTTTTATTTACTAGCTCCCTAGTGATGAGTATTTCCTGGCTTTTCTGTTACAAACAATGCTACAATAAGAACTCTTATAATATTAGCAAAAACTTATAAGGTGCTTTCTGTTTGCTTTTCATGTATGTAAAGTCATTTAATCTTCAAAGGTTATCCTATGAGGTAGGAACTATCATTATCCTATTATACAGATGAGAACATAAGCAGAGAGAGGTTAAGGAATTTGCCCAAGGTCACACAGCAAATAAAGGTCAGAGCACAGTTTTGAATCCAGACAGGCTGGCTCCAGGACCCCTGCTCTTAACCAAACACACTTCACTGCCTTGCTGTTTTACGCATGCAAGTAGATGGGAAAATCCAGGCAGCAATTTACACCTGGGGAAGCTGAGACCCAGAAGGGTTAATGCCCATATTGCAAAACTGGGTAGTGGCAGAGCAGAAATGGAAACCAGGTCACCAGATTCCCCTGCCTCTTGGTGACATGTCAAGCCCTGAACTCTTTGGAAATGAATAGTAGTTTAGTTTGCTAGGGCTTCTATGACAAACACTACAGAACAGCTTGGCTTAAACAGCAGCAGTTTATTGCCTCATGGTTTTGGAGGCTATAAGCCCAAATTCAAGATCTCGACAGGCCATGCTTTCTCCCAGAGTCTGTAGCGTTCTGGTGCGTGCTTGCTGGTAATCTTTGGGGCTCCTGGTTTGCATTTCTGCTCCCATCACAGGGCAATCTGTATTTCTCCTAACTTCTGGCTTCTACTTCCATATCCAATTTCTTTTGTTTATAAGAACTTCAGCCTTATAGGTTTAATACACCTTCATTCAGTTTGGACACACCTTAACTAAGAACATCTGCAAAGGTCCTGTGTATAAATGTGTGCACACCCATAAGACCAGGGGTTAGGACTTAAACTTGTCTTTTGTGGGGGCCATGATTCAGTTCCCAACAGAAAATCTTTCAGGTTCATGGGACAATAGAGGAGTTTGTTTCTCGGGGTCTTTCTAATATTCCGATTCTGCAGTAATAGGTATTGTAGTTGGAATAAATGTTACCAATAGAACACCTTTATTATACAATGCATTTTTTGAGTTGCAGGTTTATAGATAAATTATATCAAATTTTATTCAACATTACCACTAAGTTTTGGCTCTTTCAAGAGAAATGTAATAAATAATAAACTGAAAGTTTAGAGTAAATAAAGTACGCCAAATTTTACCCTACAGAACTATGCATTTACTATTGAGAAAGTGGCACAGAATCAAAAGTTTCCACCTCCCGACTTGAGAATTGCATGGCTGTGCTCTATATCTGAAACCATTTGCCAAAGTGCTGGGCAGCACTTGAGAATTGTGAGCAGAAACTTTTCAAGCACTCCCTGAGTTTAAATAGTTCAAAAATCTCCCTCAGATCCTCATCCACCCCCACACCCCACTTGATGGTAAATGCCTTACACTGAAAGGCAAAAGGTTCTAAGGTGTCTTCAAACCATCTAGTCCAAACTTTCACCATTGTAAGACCTCACATTGCCTAGTGCTTTACAATTTTCAAATCACTTTGCCATTTATAAGTTCCTTTTACACCCCCACAACGACCACTGTGAGAACAGGCACTGTGTCTTCACAATTTCTCTATCCCACAAGGGCCTGACCCACAGTGGAAGCTTTTCACATGTTTGTTGAACTCTCCCCTGTTCATACATTGTCCTAAAATTTTTCCCCATTCTTGTTCCAACTATCGTCCAGGAAATCTGAGCTCTTCCAGCAATTTTGCAATTGTGATGGAGAATCAAGCTCCCTGCCTTTGCTGCCACAAGACAGACTGGAGACAGGTTTCTGGGCTGCATAGTTAGGGTTATAGTTATTTTCTTCATTCATTTATTTGAAATATATTTATTGTGTACCTACTATGGCCAGGCATAATGCTAAGTGCTGGGTGTACAGAGATGAAAAAGAGAGGCAGAGAGCTTACAGTTGCGTGTGGATGACAGACACAACACACAACACCCAAAAAATATCATCACAAATGCTACTGATGGTACTGTGAGGGAGACTACCAAGAGAGATGTAATTTAGATTAGGAGACCAGAGAAGGCCTCCTTGAGGAAACTATTCAAGCTGAGACCTACAGGATGGAAATGAGCCAGCTGTCAGAGTGGGGAGGAAACGCAGTCGAGCCTGAGGGAACAGCATGTACGAAGTCACCAATGCGAGAAAGAGGTTGGGAGCAGGAAAGGCTTCTGGTGCTCCACATTACAGGCCCTCAGCCCACCTCTGTTTTCAGCCACAGCTGTGGTGGACAGTTCCCTGTGAGTCAAACTCACCACCCGCTGACAGCCATCCACCTCAAGCATCTGAGCATCCTTCTGCCTTCTCTGGTAGTGCGCAGGCGCAGCCTGGAAGCACAGGGGAGTGACACGCCCCCCCTCCCCCCGCCCCCCCCTCAGGCAACCCTCAACCATGAAAGACAGGAGCTGGCAGACAAATGCCCCAGCCTCCCCTCTTTAGGCACACAACTCCCGGAGGCATTCTGTACACTTCTTAAGAGACACCAGCAGAATAGAGCCTTGTTGCCCAAAACAGCAACCTCAAAAATTACGATCATATTGCTTTTTCCTTCTTTCTTTCTCACACTCCTTACATCTCACTCCTGCTTCCTGGAATCATGCCTCCCCCCGCCACCGCCCCCCAAACTGCACCCAAATCATTTAAAAGAAACTCAACCTAGGACACACACATGTTGGAGGAACTGGAAAAAAGACCTGAAAGGGAGTGAGTAAAGAGGAAAGTAAAACAAGATGAATTTTGAATTATAGGATTGGGGATGGGGTGGACTATGTAGGCCTTGTAGGTTATAGGCCATGGGAAGGAATTAGAAGGTTATACCATATGTAGCAGAAAGTCATTAAAGGATTTCAAACAGAAATGATTTAATCTAAATTATGCTTTAAAAAGAATTTACCAAAAAGTAAAAAAATAAAAAGAATACACTGGCCTCTGGGTAGGGACTGGATTCTAGTACATGTACAAAGTAGAAGGCTCTAAGTAGTTCAGGCAACAGATATTAGTAGAGATGATGAAAATAAACGGACAAGTTAGAACATATGTTAAATGTAGAATGATCATCACTTATTAATGGATTGGCTGAGGGAAAGGAAGGGATAAAGGATGATCTGGCTTGAGCAACTGGATGGATATGGTGGTAACGTTTAACTAAGACCAGAAGGACTGGGAAAGAATAAGATTGGGCAGGAAAATCAAGAGTGCCATTTTGTACTCATAAAAATCTGAGACGTGTGTGTGTCATCCCAGTGGAAAGGTCATATCACATTTGGACATATGAATCAGGAGTTCAAGGGAGTGGCTAGAACTGTAGATTTGTGAGAGGGGGTGTCATCTGTTTATATGTGGTGTTAAAACGAGGGAACTGGATGAGTTCACCAAAAGAAGTTGTAGAGAGAAAAAAGAAGAGGGCCTGTGATGGAACCCTGAGAAACTCCAACATTTGATGGTTAGGGAGAGATAAAAGAGGTAGCAAGGATATTAAAATGGAGCCAACGAAATTTAGGAGGGTTGTGGTGCCATACAACCCAACAGATGAAAGCGTTTCAAGAAACAGGGTGCGGACAACTGTTTTGAATGCTGCTCAGAGATGGACTCAAGGGAGGGCATAAAGTACAGTCATTTCTCCTATCTTTCATTAGCATTAAATCACAAAAGTCACATAACCTCAGGTCAGACATCCTGAGGGTATCAAAGCTACTACAAATAAGCAGATGACTTAAAGCAGTAACTAAATACTGTGTTGACCTCAAGTTAACCTACCTTAGGAGGTATCTTACTCAGAGACCCTTAGATTCATGAGCCTCTGCATGCCAGGGTCTCTCTAAAAACTCTCTATTCCCTTTCTAGTTCACTGTGTTTCTGACTCTGGTCCAAGTCCTTGAGTTTTTCTGGCCTTAGGGATATAATTAAGGGAAAGAAGACATTCTTTCCTCAGGTCCTAACAATGATTGAAGAATCCTACCACTCCAGGCCTACCCTTCTTGGGTTTCCAGGTCACAGGTTATCCAATTCCTCAATTTCTAAACTCTCCCTCTTGAATTTCTCTGTCTTTCTTTTATGCATTGCTCTCCTCTTCCAAGCAGACCTTTGGGCTTCCCTTGCTTCACTGTTGAGCCAATATGAGTGCCTTGGCAACAATCACTCAGGTTTAAAGTAGCCAAACTTGGTCTCTATGCACAGTAATTCATCAATGATACACAGACTGGTCCCAATGGCATTCACTGAGATATACATGGTGGGACCTTTCTTCACTGAAGTTAAGAAATCTGTTCTCTGCAAACCTGCCCAGTGATCTAATGCCACAGGAGGTTACTTTCTAGAAATTGTCCATCTCTTCCAGCAACTCTTCAGCTTAGATTAGTCAGTGATGGCTAATACTCTAAGATTGTACCTGGGTGGTGGGAAAAGAATTGTTTATTTCATGGGTATCAGCTGAGAAGATTGGATCACAAGATTAGAGAAGTTGAAAGGGTCCACATCTTGCAGCTAGATTTTCAGGATGATCAGAGACTCTCCATCTCCTTACCCATCCCAAATATCTGCAACTAAACTGAACTTCCTTGAGTCATAGCATTTTTATTAGATCACTCCTCTGTTCAAAAGTTTCTTTCATGCTTATTTCTTGGTTATTTCATCTAATCTTGCTCCTTTTAAAATCTTTCACCATACAGCCCTACCATACCACCATCCATTTGATGAGACAAGCTCTCCACTGAAGCTGTCCATTTGCATAGCTGTGGGAGTCTGCCATGTCTCCTTCCCCTGCCCTGCTGTGGTAGTCCCTACCTAGAATGCCCTCCTCCATGCAAGCCACGACCCTACATGGAACCCTGCCTACCACCATGATCCAGCCTTCACATTATTCTCTCTTCTGAAATCTCAGGGTCTTTGGTATCCATCCAGAATTTAGCCTGGCCAAATAACCTTGTCTTTATTTTTAATCCCATTCCATGCATTAATCTGAACTCTCCATCCAAATTATTAAGTCCTCTCTAGTCTCACACTTTCCCACTGACCAAAGTCAAGGCCTTACTAACTCTCACCAGAACTATTTTGATAGCTACTTAACTGGCCTAATCTAGTCCCTCCCCTAGTTAGAAATCTTTCACAACCTCTCAGGATGAAGTTCATTCTCTTAGCTAGAAGATGCAACCTTTCATGCTCCAGCCCTGCTGATCCATCTGTCTTCATCTCTACCCTCTTTCCTCCTCCCACCCCCAACCACACATAGCTTTGACTCCAGTCACACAGAGCCCCTTGTTCCCTGAACCTGTTTTGCTAGTTCATACTCCTCATATGCCATTGCCTGGAAAGCCCTTCCTTGCCTTATTCACCTAACCAATCCCCATTCATTTCCTAGACTTAGCCAGATCAAAACCTCTTCCAAGAAATATTCCCTGATTTAGATGCCCCTTCTCTGTTCCTCCAAAGCACCCTATTCCAACCAATCCCAGCACTTCTTGGTCTGTTCTATAAACACTGATTCACTTCAGGGGCAGAGACTGTGTCTTTTTTATATTGGTATTTCCAGTGTCTAGCATTGCAATTGGTACGTAATAATCATAAAATATTCCACAAATATTTGTTAAAAGGTTTCCTGTCTGTTGTCTTTCCTTACTCTAATTTATCTTACATATAGTACCTTCCTATTAGAACAGGTATCTTATGTCTTCCCTATCAAACAGCCATTGGTGGCTTCTCATGGCTAACAAAATCCAGCCTCTTCAATTTAGAATTCAAGAACTTCTGCAGTCTAACCCCTACTCTGCACATACACCAGTTTTATTTGCCGTTTATAACCAAACCCTGGTTATTGACTCAAGCCAGAATACTCTGCCTGGGACCATATCCCTTTGGTTCCCCTACCTATAATCTCCTATCAATGATGTACCCATTCTCCAAGCCTCAACTCAAATCCAATCTCTTCCATAAGAATGTTCCCAGATCAATTAATAATCTCTCCCCTTCTTTACTTTTATAACACTTTGGCTTCTAGCATTCATCACTGCTTGCCTTCTGTTAGAGGTGTGTGTGTGTGTGTGTGTGTGTGTGTGTGTTTTATACCCACTAGATCATGAGTTCCTAGATAATAAGGCCCCCATAGCACCTAGAACATAGTTCATGTTGTTTGTGCTCAGTAAATAGACTACACTGAGAACACTTGTTTAGAAGAAGCCCTGAGTTCTGGGCTGGCTTCTATTCCTGGCTCTGCTGCTTACTTGCTTATAACCTTGGGCAGATCCCTTAACTTCTCTTAGCCTTCCTTGCCTCACCTCTAAAATAAGATTAATCAGATCAGGGATGCTGTGAAAATTAATTATTTATCATTTTGAAAGTGCCTTGAGATCTTTAGAGACTGGCATTTCTATTTTCGTGGCATCTTTCTTGCTAGAGCTTGCAGTTCTTTTAAAAGAAACAAGCAAAGGGAGGCATAAACTGTTTGAAGAACAACTTTTTCAGAACACGAAATAATTGCATCCTGTGTTTCAGACAAGGTCATCTTCTACCCTCTATAGGAAGTGATGGAGTCTTGAAGAAGCCTGCTTTTCCTACCAGTGACTTTAAAATGATTATAGCATTTATTTTGAAATATAAAAAGATGAGTAAGGATTCTATATGTAGAGAACAGCCTGAGGAGAGTAATAATTGGGAAAAAAATAATTTAAAACCTACCCAAATGTAAGTAACCTTTAAAGAAACAAGTTTCCTGTTTATATGTCCTAGTCGTAGAAACACTTGTTTGAGTGATTAGTTCATTTCATACCTATCCAAAGTCAAGGGCAAAGGGAGCAGAGTCACTGATAATAAGCTTTATTTAATATACATTAACTCATCAATCCTCACAATAATCCCTTGAGATACTCAGGGGCAAGTATTACCAAACCCATTTTATTTTATGGTTGAGGAAATTGCTGTCCAGTGTGTTATACAATTTGTCCAAAGTCACTCCCTATGTAATAGAGCCAGGACTCAACCCAATCTTTTGACTCAAATCCAGGGCTCCTCTTCCTCTCCTCACTACCTCTCAACCCTAGTGCTCTGAGCACTGTGAACAGGACATCAAGGCTGACTGAGAAAGGTAAGAACGGGAGGACAAAGAGGATCGGGGACCTCAGAGAACCTCCTACGTGGCTTTGAGCCCTTCCTCCATATGAGGCTCCTTAGCCCCTTAACCTAGGGATCCTTGGTCCACTTTTTCTCCAGTGTCTATGTGAGCTATATTTTTCTGCCCCCTTCACCTTAGTTCAGGGTTCCTTTCTCCTTCCAGGCTTCCATCACCTGGCTGCCAAGAGGCAGTGCGTGGAAAGTCATCTGGAGAGTGTTAACGGTGTCAGAACCCACATCCCAGAGCACCAAAGGTAACAACTGAGGGGATCTTGAGGCTGCACCTACAGCAGCCTCCCTTGTGGCTCTCGGAAGAGAGAAGTCAGCATCCAGCTCCTACAGTCTGTGGGGACACTCTTAAAAAACATCAGTGGTCCAGACACATGGCCCTCCTAACTTTGCTTCCCCTCTGTTCAAACTCCTCCTCGGAGAGCAGAAGTTAGCAAAGCTGGAGAGGAAGGAGTTTGGACTCTGAGTCCTGAGTGGGACTTCTGTCCAGTGCCTTCCATCTTGAGGCTGGAAACACAACCATTTCCACGTGGGTTGTTCCCTCTCTTTCCTGTGCTCCCACAGCACTTTGGCATCGTTCCTTGAAGCATTCCTCACCTGGGGCCTAGGATTAAATTCCCTGTGTCTTATCTCCTCTACTGGATCACGAACTCATTGCAGACAGAGAGAATGTTTGATCGTTCTGGTACCAATAAAGGGAACCATAATTTACCGAACATCTACTGGGTGTTATGAATGATGCTAAGTGCTTTACATATCAGGTATAATGAATCTTCACAACAGCCTTATGAGGCCGGTACCATTATTTTCATCCAAATTTTATAGATGAAGAAACAGAGAAGTGGAGAAATTATTTGTCCAAGATCTCACATCTAATGATCATCAAAGCCAGGAACAACAGCGAGGTCATTATTCTTCTCTGTAGCATCTAAATGGCCCAGTTGAAAAACATAACACTCTTTGAATCCTCAGTAAGATGTCATGAATATTTATTTAATTTAAGCAAACTATTCTATAGTTTAGTTTGGAAGGCACATAATAAAAACTAATAAGAGCTAATATTTTTATTGTCAAGCCCTGTGCTAAAACGGACTACATGGATTCATTCCTCCCTCCCCCACCCCTTCTCCCCTGGCCCAGTAACATCTTTCCTTTCCTTTCAACTTGTTTATTGAAGAAACAGTGTCACTCATCCCGTAGAATTCCCTCCACTCTGAATTTTGTTCATTAAATTATATAATCCTCACAAAAATCTTATGATTAACCTTATGAGGTAGGTACTAAAATTATCCCAATTTTCATAGGCTGGTGAAAAATGTACATAAGCTAAGATAGTAAGAGGTAAGTGAGGACACTAACCCAGCTCTCACTGACTCCAAGGTCCACACACCTAACCACCAGGTTAGACAGCTTCTCATGCAAGCACCACCCAGGTAGCATCTGCCAATGGGATGCCAATCACTCTGCTATAATTCCTTTTCTTAAAATTTTTAAAAACAATTTACTGAAGTATATCATTCATACATGAACATACATAAATAACAAGTGTATAGTAAAAGTTGTGAACTTACAAAACAAACATGCATAACATCCTACAGGGCTCCCATACATCACGCCACAACAAACATCCTTGCGTTATGGTGAAGCATTGTAACAAATTATGAAAGAGCATCCTCAACGTTTACTATTGACTATAGTCTGTATCTTCCATTTGGTGTATTTTCGCCCAACCCATCCTATTATTATTATTATTTTTTTTTTTAAGATTTATTTATTTTATTTTATTTAT
>JAQZBX010044744.1:0-21262 GCA_029593785.1 Cabassous unicinctus
TTCAGGTATTGATGCTGGGGATTGAACCCGGGATCTCGTATGTGCAAAGTTGATGCTCAACCACTGAGCTCCATCAGCTTCCCTTTCTTCTTTTTTAATGTGAGCATTGAGGGCTATAAATTTCCCTCTCAGCACTGTGTTTTGATACGTTGTGTTCTCATTTTCATTCATCCCAAGATATTTGCTGAGTTCTCTTGCAATTTCTTTTTTGACCTACTGATTAAGAGTGTGTTGTTTAATCTCCATATAATTATTAATTTTCCCTTTTTCCATCCATTATTGATTTCCAGCTTCATTCTGTTATGATCAGAGAAAGTGTTTTGTATAATTTTAATCTTTTAAAATTTGTTGAGACTTGCCTTGTGACACAACATATGGTCTATCTTGGAGAAGGATCCATGAGCACTTGAAAAGAATGTATATCCTGCTGTTTTGGGGTGCAATGCTCTATGTACGTCTGTTAGGTCTAGTTCATTTATCATGTTATTCAAGCTGTCTGTTTCTTTATTTAATCTCTGTCCAGATGTTCTATCCAATACTGAGAGTAGTGTATTGAAGTCTCCAACTATTATTGTAGAGACATGTTTCTCCCTTGAATTTTGCCAGTGTGTGTTTCATATATCATGGGGCACTCAGGTTAGGTGCATAAATATTTAGTATAGTTATTTCTTCTTCGTGAATTGCCACTTATAATAGTTTTGCATTAAAAATCTATTTTGTCTCATAGTATTGCCACCCCAGCTCTTTTATTCGCATGGAATATCTTTTTCAAACCTTTCACTTTTAACCTGGTTGTGCCTCAGGTGTGTCTCTGTAGACAAAATACAGATGGCTCATTTGTTTTTTAATCCACTCCATCAGTCTGTGTCTTTTGATTGGGGAGATCAATCCATTAACTTTCAATGTTATTACTGTAAAGGCATTACTTACTTCATCCATTTTGTGTTTTGGCTTTCTGTTGTCATATTGTACTATTGTCTGTCTTTTTACCCTTTAATTTACCCTTCCTAATAATCTTCATTTCTACACTCTTCTCCAAGTTTCTCATTCTTGCTTTTTCCTTTCAGGTTGCAGCACTCCCTTTAGTATCTCTTGTAATTCTGGTCTTTTAGTAATATATTTTATCTCTTTTTCTTTGACTGTGAAGACCTTGAACTCACCCTCATTTTAAAAGAAGATTTATTTTATTTATTAATCTCTTCCCACCCTCTCATTGTTTGCACTTGCTGTGTCTGTTCATCTTCTTTGTTTCTTTAGGAGGCACTGAGAACCAAACCCAGGACCTCCAATGTGGGAGGGAAGCAACTAATTGCTTAAGCCACCTCCATTCCCAGCCTTTTGTGTCTCTCGTTCTGTCTTTCCTCTTGTGTCTCTTGTTGTATCATCTTGTTGTGTCAGCTTGCCACTCCTGCCCATTGCGCCAGTTTGCTGTCTTCTTTAGGAGGCACTGGGAACTGAACCATGGACTTTGTGTGTGGTAGGCAGGAGCCCAATTGCTTGAGCCACATCTGCTTCCCTCACCCTCATTTTTGAATGACAGTTTTGCCGAATACAGAATTCTTGGCTGGTAATTTTTCTCTTTCAATACCTTAAATATATCATATCACTTTCTTCTTTCCTCCATGATTTCTGATGAGAGGTCAGCACTTAATCTTATCAAGGTTCCCTTGTATGTGATGCTTTGCTTTTCTCTTGCTGCTTTCCAAATCCTCTCTTTATCTCTGATATTTGACATTCTGCATAGTAGGTGTCTTCGGGTAGGTCTCTTCAGATTTTTTTCTGTTTGGGTGTGTTGTCCTTCTTGGATATTGATATTTATGCCTTTCATAAGGGGTAGGATGTTTTCAGTCATTATTCTCTCAGATAATCTTTATGCCACTTTTCAATTTTCTTCTCCTTCTGGGACACCAATAATGCATATGTTTGTGCATTTCATATTGTCATTCAGCTCCTTGAGACCCTGTTCCATTTTTTCCATTCTCTTCTCTTTCTTTTCTCTTATTTTTTCCAGTTCAGATGTTCTGTCTTTGAAATCACTAATCCTGTTTTCAAGCAATTCAAATCTGCTCTTAATGTGCATCTAATTTATTCTCCCCCCCACACCCGCCCAATGAATCCCTGTCTATTTGCTCATTGTCTCTTTGTTTCCTTCTTTAGGAGGTATAAGAAACCAACCCCAGGACCTCCTATGTTGAGGTGGGCACCCAGCTGCCTGAGCCACATCTGCTTCTCTAATGTATTTTTAATCTCATCCATCATGTATTTCATTCCCATAGGTTCTGTTACTTTTCTTTGCAGGCTTTCATTTTTCTTTATGCTCACCCAGTGTCCTCTTAATATCCTTTATCTCTTTAGTCATATTTTCTTTCAATTCTTTGAATTGATTTAGGAGAGTTATGTGATGATCATTGATTAATTGTCTTAAATCCTGTATCTCTTCAGGTTATATGGTTTTTCCTTTGGCTGGGTCATCTGTTTCCTAGTATGGCTTGTAATTTTTTGCTGATGTCTAGGGATTTGAATATGTTGGTGAATTTATTCTGGTGGCCAGTTTCTCTCTTTTGCCTAATGTCTTTTTTTTCTTTTCTCACAGCTCTACTTTGATATTTGGTTCAACTTATTCTAAGTCTTTAAAATTGCTCAGCTTAAGTTATCAAAATCGGGTCAGGGTCTCACTAACGGGGCACAGATTTTCTCCAAGGAGTTAGGGTACAGACAGACCCAAAAGCAGTTTTTATCTGTGCAATTTCCAGACCTGCCAGCATATGGCATTCATCAGAATACCTTTCCATGGAGGTGTTTCAATCTCTGCTTTCCTGTGTTTTGGTCTGGCTAGAGTCAAGATTCAAAGTGGGCTCTGCTCCCTGAATTCACTGAATAGAAGCTCCCCAGATCCCCCTCCCTTTTCCCTTGGAACAACTCACAGGGAAGAAAGCATCTATTCCCCTCTCATTTGGCTGCAGTGAGCCAGCGGTTTTATCCCAGCTTTATATCTTGAGTGTGTGGAAGGAGTGCCCCTCCCCAGCATTGCAGGGGTTTAGTAACTCATGTTTGTTGTTTCTGGCTCTTCCTCTTTCTGTCCCTTAACCTCTCCTGACCCCCAAAGCAGGAGGGTTTTCCCTTATTTTTTTTGAGAGAGTTGAGCCCTGCCTGCCTATTCCTGGTTTGGCTTTTAACAATGGGAATTTATTAGCTTGTGAGCTTACAGTTTTGATACCATGAAAATTTCCAAATCAAGGCATCATCAAGATGATTCTTTCTTCCTGAAGACTGGCTGCTGGTGATCCTGGATTCCTCTGTCACATGTTGGCATCTGCTGGTCTCTCCCTCCTCTTCCAGGGTCTATTGCTTTCAACTTCTCATTTCTGTGGCTTTCTCTATTCATTAAGTTTTTAAAGCACTCCAGTAAGTAGATTAAGACCCACCCTGAGCCATGAAATAGCATCATGAAAAACCTACTTACAATAGGGTTAGACTCACAGGAATGGATTAGCTTTAAGAACTTGATTTTCTGGGGGTATGTACCAATTTCAAACAACCACAGTCTAAAGTCTTCTATTTCCTTGTGGATCTTCTGTCTACATGTTCTATCCTTTATTGAAATGTGTATTGAAGTTTTCTACTATTAATATTGAATCATCTGTTTCTCCCTTCAAATCAGTAAATATTTGCTTCATATATTTAAGGGCTATCCCTTTATTTACATATTTATTTATAATTGTTAGGGATCTTCTTGTTGAAATGACCACTTTATCAGTATATAATGAACTCCTTTGTCCCTCATAACAGTTTTTGACTTAAAACCTATTTATCTGATAACCATATAGTTACCCCAAATCTCTTTTGGTTACTATTTGCATGGTATAATTTTTTCTCATCCTTTCACATTCAACATACTTGTTTTTTAATTTATGTGAAGATCTTTATTTTTTTCTTTGTCTTTGTCTGGGATGTCCGAAGTTTAATGTTCTTTGTTGACGATTTCTGAATTTTTTTTTCTTGTTACTTTGGATGAGCCATCATTTCCTCTTTCTTTGTCTCTAGTCTTTTGACGCATGCTGTATATTTTTTTAACTTTGGAATTTAGTCCCTGAACTGTCTGTTCCTTAAGTTTGTATCTGCTACTGGTATGACACAGATTTTCTTGAATGCCCAGAAATAGCAAAAACAAACAAACTAATGCATAAACACTTTTCACATTCTTTGCAAATTGATTCTGAGTTGGCTGGTGCTATCTTTCAGAGTTTAGCCTTCTTATTAATAAGATTAGCCTAAGGCAAAAGTGAAGTGCAGGGTCCTCTCTGTCTTTTTTTATTTTTATTTTTTATTTTTTCAAAGACACTTAGATTACACAAATGTTACACAAAAAATTTAGGGATTCCCATATTCCCTGCTCCCCACACCTCCCACACCCTCCCCTCTCTATCTTTTCTGAGCCTGCTTCTTGTCCTGGGCTTGTGCTTGCTCAAGGCTGTAGGAATTTCCCTACAGGAAATCTAAATATCCCCTCTACTCCCTGTGAAATAAAGTTTCTCCCTCTCCTGAGTGTGCTATTGTATGCCTTAAAACTGATCATTTGCCCTAAGCCACTTTGATTTCACTGTTTCTTTTTAAAAAATATATCTTTTTTATTAGAGAAATTGTGAGCTTACAAAACAATCATGCATGATGTGTAGAATTCCCATACTTCACCTCTCCACTAGCACCTTACATGGTTGTGGAATATTTGTTACAGGTTATGAAAGAACATGATCAGACTATTACCACTAACTAAGGTCCATAGTGTACATTTGGTATATTTTTCCATATATTCCCTATTATTAACACCAGTTATTAGTATTGTACATTTGTTATAGTTCATGAGAGAACACTTTCATATTTGCACTGTTACCAACAGTCCATCTTCCACCACATGTTTCTCTGTGTTATACAGTCCATACCTTATACAATCTATCTAAAGCATACATTCAGTGGCTCTCACTCTCACCATAGAATTGTGCAGTCATTGCCTCAGTAAATTTTTGAACATTTTCCTTGTTCCAAAAGAAAAAAATTCCTTACCCTCTTATTATTGACCCTTAGCATTGATACAGTACCTTCTTTGACAATGATGCGTGAATATTAAACTATTGCTGTTAACTATAGTGCA
This sequence comes from Cabassous unicinctus, assembly GCA_029593785.1. Lineage (NCBI taxonomy): Eukaryota > Metazoa > Chordata > Mammalia > Cingulata > Chlamyphoridae > Cabassous > Cabassous unicinctus. Next base: position 5,150 of record JAQZBX010044744.1, read on the forward strand.
TAAGTGACATTAATTGCATTTTTCCCATTCATCACCATATCTTACCACCTTGTAATAGTGATGTATATTTGTTCTAGTTCATTGAAGAACATTCTTGTATTTGTACTATTAACCACAATCCCTATCCACTTCCAGGTTTGCTATGTTATTCAGTCCCTAGATTATTCTCTAGCTTTCTTTCAATTAACATTTACATCTCTAGACCACCCCTTTCAGCCACAATCCCATTTATAAACCAGCCATGTTAGTTATACTCACTATAATGTGTTACCATCAACTCTATCCATTTCCACACTTTTACAGTCAAGCTAATTAAAAATTCTACATACATTAAGCATTGGTACCCCTTCACAGCCCTCATCTTATCTCCTAGTAATCTATACTCTAGGTTTTAACTCTAAATGTTTATTCTTCGTATTTAGTTCATATTAGTGAGGCTATACAATATCTGTCCTTTTGTGTCTGGCTTATTTCATGCAATATAATATCTTCAAGCTTCATCCATGTTATCATATGTGTCCCAATTTCATTTTTCTTACAGCAGCATAGTAGTCCATTGTATGTATATATCACATTTTGTTTATCCTTTCATTGGTTGATGCACACTTGGGTTGTTTCCGACTTTTGGCAATTGTGAATAACACCATTTATGAACATCAGTGCGCAAATGTTTGTTCGCATCTCTGTTTTCAGTTCTGCTGGATATATTCCTAGCAGAGGGATTGCGGGATCATACGGCAGGTCTATATTTAGCTTCCTAAGGAATTGCCAAACCAATTGGTATTAAATCTTCTTTGAATGTTTGGTAGAATTCACCCATGAAGCCATCTGGTCCTGGGTTTTTCATTTTGGGTGAGTTTTTGATGACTGTTACAATCTCTTGACTTGTGATTGTTTTGTTGAGGTCTTCTATATCTTCTAGGGTCAGTGTATGTTGTTTGTATGTTCCTAGGAAATTTTCCATTTCATTTACCTAGTCTAGTTTGTTGACATACAGTTGTTCATAGTATCCTCTTATGATCTTTATTTCTGTGGTGTCAATAGTAATGTTCCCATTTTCACTTCTGATTTTATTTATTTGCACATTATCTCTTTCTTTCTTTGTCACTTTAGCTAAGGGATCGCCAATATTGTTAATATTCTTGAAAAATCAACTTTTGGTTTTATAAATTCTATTTTTTTGTTCCCAATTTCATTTATTTCTGCTCTGATCTTTGTTATTTCATTCCTTCTGCTTGCTTTGGGAGTAGTTTGCTCTTCTTTTTCTAGTTCCTTCAGCTGTGTAGTTAAGTCATTTATTTTAGCTCTTTCTTCTTTTTTAAGGTAAGCGTTAAGGCTATAAATTTCCTTCTTAACACTGCCTTCACAGCATCCCATAGGTTCTGATATGTTGTGTTTTCATCTTCATTAGTCTTGAGATATTTAGTGATTTCTCTTACGATTTCTTCTTTGACCCATTACTTATTGAAGAGTGTGTTCTTTAATCTCCATATTTGTGAATTCCCCCCTTTTCTTCCTGTTGTTAATTTCCAGGTTTATTCCATTTATTCCATTATGATTAGAGAAAGTGCTTTGTATAATTTTGATCTTTTTAACTTTATTCAGATCTTCTTTGTAACCCAACATATGGTCTATCTTGGAGAAAGATCCATGAGCACTTGAAAAGAATGTATATCCTACTGTTTGGGGTGTAGTGTTCTGTAAATTTCTATTAGGTTTAGTCCATTTATCATATTATTCAAGCTATCTGGTTCTTTATTGATTCTCTGCCCAGATGTTCTATCCAATGATGAGAGTGGTGTACTGAAGTCTCCAACTATTATTGTGGAGACATCTTTTTCTCCCTTTAGTTTTGCCAGTGTTTGACTCATGTAATTTGGGACATCCTGGTTAGGTGCATATACATTTATGATTGCTATTATTTCCTGGTGAATTGTCCCTTTAATTAATATATATAATGTCCTTCCTTGTCTCTAATAACTGCTTTGCTTTTAAAGTCTATTTCATCCAATACAAGTATAGCTACTCCAGCTTTATTTTGGTTACTGCATGTGTGGAATGTTTTTCCAGCTTCTCACTTTCAGTTTATTTGTATCTTTGGGTCTAAAGTGAGTTTCTTGTAGACATCATATAAATGGCTCATATTTTCTTATCCATTTCACCAATCTGTGTCTTTTGATTGGGGAGTTTAATTAATTAATATTCAATGTTATTGCTGTAAAGGCAGTTCTTACTTCTCCCATTTTAACCTCTGGGTTTTATATGTCATATCTTATTATCACCAGTCTTTTTACACTTTTAGTTACCTTTACTGATATAACCTTCATTTCTAGACTGTCTTCCAAGCCCCTCTCTCCTGTCTTTTCTTTTCAGGCTGTAGCCTTCTCTTTATAATTTCTTGCAAAGCCAGTCTCTTGGGAACAAACTCTCTCAATTTCTGTTTATCTGTGAATATGCTAAACTAGCTCTCATTTTTGAAAGATAATCTTACCTGATATCAGGTTCTTGGTTCAGTTTTTCTCTTTCATTATCTTAACTATATCATACCACTGCCTTCTTGCTTCTATGGTTTCTGATGTGAAATCAGCACTTAATCTTGTTCAGCATTCATTGTATGTCATTGTATTGCTTTTTCTTTTGCTGCTCTCAGGATTCTCTCTTTGTCTTTGGCATTTTACATTCTGATTAGCATGTGTCTCAGAGAAGGTCTGTTTGTTTTTATTTGGATGGGAGTATGTTGTGCTTCTTGGACACAGATATCTATGTCCTTTAATAGGGTTGGGAAATTTTCTACCATTATTTCCTCAAATATTTCTTTTCCCTTCTCTTCTCCTTCTGGGACACCCATGACATGTATACTTGCACATCTCTTGCTGTCATTTAGTTCCTGAGACTCTGTTCAATTTTTCCCATCTGTTTATCTGTTCTTTTGTATGTTTGCTTTTGGAGGCCCTGTTTTCAAGCTCACTAATCCTTTCTTCTGCCTTTTCAAATCTGCTGTTATATGCCTCCGGTATATTATTAATTTCATTTATTGTGTCTTTCAATCCCATAAGATCTGTTATTTTTCTATACATGCTTTCAAATTCTTTGTGCTTACCCAGTATCTTAATATCCTTAATCTCTTTAGCCATCTCATTGAATTTATTAAGGAGATTTGTTTGAACATCTATGATTAGTTATCTCAACTCCTTTATGTCATCTGGAGGCTTGGCTTCTTTCTTTGACTGGCCCATATCTTCCTGCTTTTTTGGTTTTTATTTTTTTTATTTTTATTTTTATGTGGATTATAATTTGTTGTTGGTATCTCAGCATTTGACATACTAAATGTATTTATTCTCAGTGCATTTTCTCTATTTAGTCTAGGGCTTTCCATTTGATTGGCTTTGCACTACAGCATTTCTTTGATACTTGGTTCAACTTGATTTGGAACTTCAGAGTGGCTTGTGTTTAGCTAATCTGAAATTTTTCCAAGTTCTTTTTCATCTATTTCTTGCCCTTTCTCCCTTTCTGGTTGCAGAGGATGCAGTTGGTACTGTAAACTGTGGAGCCTGAAGCTGCCTGCATTGCTCCAGGAAATGATGAAGCTTCTTCCACCTTTCTTCCCTGTCAGGGATAGGATTAGAGCCACAGTGATGTGCGGTAATCTAAGCCATGCAGGCCAAGACCATCTGTAGTTGCGTAGAGAGACTGATGAAGCTCCTTGCACCTTCCTCTCTTGTGTGGGGCAGGATAGAGCTGAAGGTGTGGGCAGCAAACTAAACCATGTGTGTCAAAACTGACCACAGTTGCCTAGGTAGACTGATGAAGCACTGGACCCCTCTTTCCCTGCCAGAGGCAATGATGGAGCCTCAGATGTGCCCAAGAATCTAGTCTGCACAGGCCAAAAGTGACTGCAGTTGCCTGTAGAGTGTGAGGGAGCACCGTTCCTTCTGCCCTGTCAGGGGTGGGGATAGAGCCATAGGTTTGACCAATAATTTTGTCCATGTGGGCCGAAAGTTACTGCACTTGCCCAGATAGGCTAAAGAAACACTATCCCTCCTTTTGTCCTGTCAGGGGCAGGGATGGAGTCAGAGATGTGTCTAACAGTTGAGTGCCTGAAAGCTGAAAGCAGCTGTAGTTTCTTGGAGAGGCTGAGGGAGCACTGTCCCTTCTCCTCTTTCAGGGTGTGGATGGAACCACAGGAATGCCCAACAATCTAGTCTGTGTGGGCCATATGCACCTGCAATTGCTTGGAGAGGTTGAGGAAACATTCCCTGTCTCCTCTCTTACCAGGACACAGGTGTCCAACAATCCAGTCCGTGTAGGCAGAAGGTACCTGCGATTACCTAGAGAGGCTGGGGAAACACCAACCCCCTCATATCCGATCAGGGGTGGAGATGAAGCCACAGGTACCCAATAATCTAGTCTGGTGCCTGCTGAAAGTGACTACAGTTGCCTAGAGCAGATGGTGCATGTCCCCTCAGCTTCCTCCCTGCTGGAGGTGGGGCTGGAGCCCAGGCTAGGGCTGCAATCCAATCTGGGTGGAAAGAAGCTGGTCCCTACCATCACTGTGATTTTCAATAAGCCCCACTTCCCCTCTGCTGGTGGCAGAGTTGCAATGGAGGCTGCTGGTCTCCTTCCAACTTGGACAGATTAAAACTTTAGCTGTACTTAGGATTGGACTTTAACCTGCTGAATTTACTAATCAGTAGCTGAAGTCAGTAACCAACTGTCTCTTTCCCCCCACTCCCCTTTTTTGGGGGGAAATGGAGCTGCCAGATCCAACCAGGGAATAGCTCGAGGTGGCTTGTACCACCAGTGGGAGATAGATACCGGCCTCTGGGGTGTGGAGTGCTCTACTCACAAATCTCTGCAGATGGGCAGTCTCTTCCTTCCACACTTTCAAGGATGTGGCAGGATGCTCTCCTGGTCTCCTGAGCCTCCCAAACAGGTGCTTTAGATAGTTCTGGTTGATTACTAACTGCCCTGCAGGACAAGCCAACTGTTGGAGCTTCTTGCTCTGCCACTATCTTGCCCCTCTGATTTCATTGTTTCCTCCACTGCTTTAACTATCTGCAACCTGTATCTGCCTGCAGGGTAAGTTCTGTGAGAGTGAGCAAGTAATAGGTTTCCTGATTCAGTCTTTCAGGGTGCCATCCAATAGATTGGTATGGAAACAGAGAACCCCAGTATACACATAGGGGTTACTCTGTTCCCTCTGGAACATTGCCAGGGACCCACAATGGAAGAGCAAGTTGGCTGCACATTGTGCCAGGGAGGCTTGGGGGAGGGATTAGCAGGTGTGTCACCAGCTTTTACCATTTTAAAAGCTGCATTCTCTTGATTCAGCATTTATCTAGTTCCTACAACCCTGTAACTGTTTTCCTGAGTTTTGAGGAAGACGTCTCTGCCAGTTTTTTACTGGTTGTTCAAAGATTCTGTGGGGAAGTAGCACCCTGGAGCATCTTTGCCAACTTCTTCATTGACCAGAAGTCAGCTATCACGTTTTTAAATTTCTAAGTGTTCTTTCTTGAGCCCTGATTATTTCTTTTATGGATACAATCTGTCCTTGTTTCGATGATTAAATATCTTCTTTCTTCCTCCCTGATGATGTTAATGATTTTTTTTCTATTTCCCCCCACTTTCTGCACTGTCTCCGGTTGTGCCCAAATCCTGGGCTACCACCAGGGGAGAAGGCCCACCCCATGGAGAATGTCAAAGTTATGCCAGTTGCTGAGAGTAGGAATCCAGACACTTCTGCTCACTCTCAGGTACTGCTTTATCTCTCAGTCTCCAAGGAAGACACCACACACACAAGCAATGGTTGGAACAACACTTTACTCAGGTAGAGAAGAGACCAAGCAAGGCCTCCCATGGCCAGCCTATTCTGGGAAATAGATGGCACACAGCCTTCTCATGCTGGTGAGAAAAACCCTGTTTCCTTCCCACCAGGAGCAGGTATGCTAGTGGGATTGGCCAGTTGCCATATAATCTACATCCGTAAGCGATACATAGAATTTCACTATCTAGCAGGAACAGGGAAAGATTACTAATATGATCAAACCACTGGCTTGATGCCCAGACTCCAGATAAGGGAATGTTCTGAGCCCAGGGCTGTGGTTGGGCAAGTCTGGGGAGGGGCAGCAGGTTGCATGGTGGCTGCTTCTCCAACATCTCTGATTTCTCAGTGTTCCTTTTTTTCTGTTTCTTTCTCCTGTTGGAAGCTCTCTTCAAACATTTGCTTTTCCATTCATATTTGGTAGAGAGGCAGTAGAAAGGAGTCAGAAGCTCTCCTTATGAGGACTGGTGTTTGCTACATTGTGATTTTACTGCAGGATAGGGGGTGAACCACCAGTTGCAGATGCCCATTTGATGGTATTTTCTCTGGTTTAGGTCTTTGAAGAAGGGTTCTTACAATCCCCTGCCTTGGGGATTAACCCAGCTATGTAACAAATACAATGGGCTTGAAAATTTAACACAGCACTGCTCAGATGAGTAAAGACAATTGTTGATCCAAAGCTGCTCCTCTGGCCTCCAGCCCTACTGCGGTAAGAAAATGAAAATTCCCTCAGTTTCTCCTAGGTGAAGTAGTCCCTGTCAGGTCAGTTTCTTTGGAAAAATGTTCAGTCCTTCATGTTCCCTTTCCCTCCTTCAGTGCTCAAGTTGAGTCTGGACTTCTAGAAGGAGTGGGGGGTCTTGGCTCATGTACCTTCTGCGCCCCTCCTTGTCCTCTGGTGAAGAGTGGCAGGTCTGGATTTGTCCTGGGCCTGCCATCTGCTGAGTTATGACAGCCTCCTAAGGCCTTTTGAGCCATTATGTGTCCTCCCCTCACCCCCATTACTGAATGTTGTGGTTCCAACCATTTGCGTCTTGTCTAAAAGTCTCTGTTAACCTTCTGTCCAGAAGCAAGGACCCCACCAGTCACAAATCCTCTGTGCTCACACTAGGGCAGGCCGAGACATCTAAATTCCCTGAGCTAACAGACCGTGGGGCGTCAGGAACGTGGCCTCAGGGTTCTCTTCTCTCCCTAGGTACCCTCCAACAGCAAAGCCCGAGTTTATCCACCAGTTGGATGTGGCTGAATAAGAAACTTCTCCTTGATGCTTGTAGGAGGCCCCATGCCAGGCGACCTTGAACCCTGATGTCCTTTTCTTTTAACATGGCCTCTTCAGCACAGAATAGTTAGAATAGAGCAGAAGCCTCTGACTCTTTCTCCCAGTTCAGCTCACCAGACTCCCTCTCCCCAATTGCTCAAGAAATAGTGAGAAGTCTATAGTGCTTCTTCCTTCCCCCAAACGTCCCGAATCACAGGTTCCTCCATCCCAGAAGGTATTCCTTCTCCCTTCTCCTTGGGGCCATGATGGGAACTCTTTTTTAAGTGTTTGAGTAGTCACCTGTCAAATATTTTCAAAATGTTTTCTTATAAATTATCCATAATGTAAAGGGACCATCCTGATAGAAAAAGCTTTTTTGACATTCAGGAATTGCTGGACGAAGGGACATGTATGACATGGAGGTTTTGGAAGAATATTGTCAATTATCAAGGGAGGTAACTTAATAGGCCATTGTCCCCCATTACAACAGTGTGGTTAGCTCATCTAATAAGCCAGAAGAAAGCATGGGTTTGCGTGAGACTCTAGACCCATCCAGTAAGTCAAGTAGTGGCTGGGGGTTCAATAGTGGGGAGGGGAGGGGAGAGGCAAGGCTACCTGGAAGACTCAGCGGCCAAGGTCTGGCTGCCTTCGAAACCTGCAGCTTAGGGAGAAAGTCCAAGGAAACAAGAGCGCCCACTGTAAAAGGAGGGCACCCACAGTCTCAGCAACCCTGAAGGAAACGGCTTGAAGCTGTAGCCCAAAGAAAATAGAAATTTTGGTCTCATATTCTAAAACAAAGACCTTCCTGGATACTTCCAAGAAAAGGAAATTAAAAACAAATAAACAAAAAACCTGCTTCTGGTCTGAAGCTCTGACCATTCTGTCCTTTGAACCTTTTCCCAGCAATGATTTTAAGAACCTTTAAGCCTTTGTTTGTTTTTTCATTTATCATTATTATTGGAATAATGAAAGTCCTCTGGAAATGATTGGGGTGATGAGTGCACAAATATGTGATTACAACAAATACCATTGATTGCACTCTTTGGATGGATTTATGCTTTATTAATCTGTAAAAATAAAATTGATTTGTTAAAAAAATCACTATACCAAAACAGGCTTTATTTCCAGTCACCCTACTTTTGTGACTTCCTATATTATCAATAAAGCTTTGTGCTTTTCCTAAGCTATGCTGACCATTCAAGGTGAAAAGCTTTGTCTCTTTAACTTGGTGAACTTGTGCGATCCCTCTTTGGCAGAATGAAGCTGTGGTTTTTAAGCCTTGAAGGACTGCAGGGAAACCCAGAAGCACCTGAGGAAACCAATTAAGTCAGAATCTCGGGTGCAGCCTGGGCATCCTACACATTTTTTTTTTAAAGAAATAAAAAGGAATTTTTTTAATTGGTAAAGATGATATCCCCCCACCCTAACTCCCCAAAAAAGAAAAAAAACAAAACAAAAACAACTCTACAGCAAACTTTGGGCTTAATAGAGAAAAATGTTAAAGCAGAACTGGAATTTATTTATTTTTAAGTTGCAGTAAAAATATATATGACCTAAAATTTGCCATTTTAGCCATTTTTAAGAGTGCAATTCAGTGACCTTAGTTACATTCACAATGTTGTATGACCATTATTACCTTTTATTTCCAAAATGCTTTCATCACCCCCAAACAGACATTCTGTTCTGATAAAAACTTATTATTATTTATATGTAGATATATATAATGGTTTTAATAAACTAACTTCACTCAGCAAAAACAACAACAACAAATTATTATTTCCTCCTTCCCGTGGTCCCTGGTAACCTCTAATTTAACTTCTGTCTGTATGAACTTGCTTATTCTAGATATTTCATATAAGTACAATCATACAATATTTTATGGGGTTTCCAAATATTTTCTCTCATCCCATGGTTATCTTCTCACTCTCTTGAGAGTGCCTTTGGTGCACAAATGTTTTCAATTCTGATGAAGTCCAATTTATCTATTTTTAATTTTGTCGCCTGTGCTTTTGGTGTCATCTGTGGGACGCTATTGCCAAATCCAAGGTCATGAAGATTTCCCCCTATGCTTTCTTCTAAGAGTTTTATGGTTTTAACTTTTATGTCTATGTCTTTGATCCATTTTGAGTGAAGTTCTGTAAACCACGTGAGGCCAGGGTCCAATGTCATTCATTTGCTTGGTGCTCTCTAGTTGTCTAGTTTGCTGAATGGGGCATCAGCACCTTTGAAACACTCCCCAGGTGGTTGACACACATGGAGGCTTGAGAGTCACTGCCCACAAGACCTGCTGCACAACTGCTTTCCTACTGGTCCCCAAGGCTGTTGCCCGGAGATTCAGCTCTGTGGATCATGAAAGTGTGGGATACTCCATCACATTCGAACTGCAGATATTCATCTGCTATGCACGCGAAGGCATAGAGATGGAAATGGTCAGGTGGATGTGGGGTGCAGGCCACCTAACGTGAGGGGACTGCAGCCCCGAAACAGAAGGAGTGAGGCTCTGAGCCCAGGTGTTCACCAGCAATGCTAGGTATCAACACGGGCTCTGTGCTTTCCACAGTCTGCTCTGAGTTTGTTATTTTTCCCTCATAAGTGTGCTGTCTCCTCCACAAGCTGGGGCCCTTTGAGAGACTCATGAATTCTCTGAAAATGATTTTTAAAATATCCCACAATATATGTATATTTCAATGTTTTGATGGAGTGGGGGAGTGGGGAGCCATATCTTGAAAGGAGAGAAGCAAGGTGATTTTAAGAGATGCAGAAAGAAAAAGAAGAGGCGCGTAAATACTTTGGCCCTCCTACTTCAGGCAGCAACGTGGCTCCTTGATCCACCCCAGCGGCTGCAGCTCACTGAGGGGCGTGAGACATCCGTCCAGTTTAACCCACGTCTCCAGGTTGCAGGAGCAGCCCACATGGGCATGTCTGTGGGAGCAGAGCCTGGTCCTCTGCAGTAGTCAGTTCACCCTTCTTCACTGTCCTAACTGCCTGCTGGGTGAGCATTATTCTTTTTGTCCTGGCAACTCGATCCCATGTAGAGGTCTCTGGGAGATGGAGAGCTCTAGGAAGCACAGACTTTATGATTTTCTCTTGATCCACAGGTCTTGGGGATTTTCTCTTGATCCACAGGTCCACTCTCCCTCTGTGTCCTGGAAGAAAATCTCATGATGGGGCCAGTGGGTGGGAAGCAGGTGAAAGGTTGTTTTAACAGCTGATGAACTCACTTCAGAGGTGGCTATGATAGAACCAGAGTGAGACCATTTAAAATTGTGCTTTAAACTATTTTGATTTCACTCCAGATGATGTACAATTTAATTGTTTTTTTTTTAATAGAATGTCTTTTCATTTATTTTTCCTTACATCAAAAATATTTTTAACTAGTAAAAACCAAGGACACATTCAAAATCAGGTAGACGTATATATATTTTTCCTTTTAATGGCTTAATTTCACACCATCTTCTTTCTTGGCTGTTACTCTGGTAACAGTAGGTCCCCACCTCTCAAGAACATTTCTGAGGCAGCTGAGACAGATCCAGTGTTAACACAGGCTCTAAACCAGGGTTTTCTAGAATAACAAGGAACAGTGATAACCAGCTTTTCCCTTTCCTTAGAAAGAGATTGTGAATCAGAAGGTCAAAATCTCTGTCTCCAAATGTAGGAAAGTTGGAGTTCAATGCAAAAATGGAAACCAAAACATATCAGGAATGAAGTATATAGTATCTTCATAGTACTTCCTCATACACAAAACGTCAAGATGGTTTTTGAGAAATAAATCTCTGATAATCCGGCCTTTTCTATTAGGAATGGCCCCACTCTGGCATTTTTTAAGGAAGATGTTTTTGTTTCATTTCCTGAAGGGGTATGAAATGTACTAAAAGGGGATATAATGGACCAGAAAAAGTCAACTCACACACAAGAAACACTCCCGTGTGATAATTTTTGGTTGCTGAGAATATTCAGCACATTATTTCAAAGTGGCAAAATTCAGGGCAATGTGAGAAAAGAAAATTCAACATTTGCTGCTAGGTTCCCCATGCATAAAACCCCCATCTTTTTCAGTGTATTTGTCAAGGGGCCAAGAGCTCCATCGTCAAAATAAGTTATTTTGTACATTGCAGAGCACGGAACAACAGAAGGAAAGCCACTTTCTTGGCGAGCAACAGAAAGGCATTTGGCAAAAGGTCCTCATCAATCTGAAGTGGAAGGACCGGAGCCCAGCACTTTGTGGCCTTTGTTAGTGTGACTCCCCCTTCCTCTTCTTTGGTTGTGGTGGAGCCAGTGGGAGTTGTTTCCTTTGAACCTTCTGCTGGCTTCTTCTCTTCTCTTCCTCCTCCTCCTCCTGGAGATAGAGGTTTGTGTATTTCTGCATGCATTCCTGCGTGGCCCGGAACTGGTCTACGCAGCCTGACCCACTGACATCCTCCATGCTGTAGTGGAAGCAAGAAAAGGCCAACTTGACCTGCTCCCCACGGGGGCGACTAGCCATTCCCTCCAGGTATGAGGAGTTCTAGTTAATGACTGCACTTGGCAGCATCAATCTGGGTTCCTTGTAAGGATCATTGGAGCCCCTCTTACCCGCATGTTGCCATTGCAGTGGCCTGGCACTCAGACCTAGCAGTGGTGGGTGGCGGCTGCCCCTCAGGTTGGGCGTGCAGCTCCTGGGCCAGTGCAAGCCCTCATGAATTAATTTTTGGGCTTAATTTTGGGGCTCCCCAGTCGGGCTCAGGTGCCCCTCTAGTTTTTTCCAGATTTGGTCAAGGGTCCGTCTCAGGGTAGACCCACCATTTTGAGGATGGGCTGCCACCTCTCCACCTTTTTGGAGTAAACTGTGGGAAACCATTTCAGTTGCGACTGAGCCTGGAACGAAAGCAGAAATTTTAGTCTCTGGTGCTCAATGGACTGTAAACAGCTCTCTTGAAGAAAACTGAGGCAGAACTTCTGAAGAAAGAAGGCTTTTACACCAATCTTGTCAGTAAGTCCTGATTTTTTAGTAGGAAAACAGGAAGCCTTTCCTGATGGATGGTTAAGCAGAATGTTCACTACATTTCAGTACAACCCGGGGAAGACTTAGGAGTGAATGGAAGTATCATTTTCCAAAAAAAAAAAAAGTTTTTGTTTTGTGTTTTGCTCAAATACCGAAAGACCCAAAGCTTATTCTGATAAGGAAAAGCTGCTCTTCCAGCTGTGATGTGGCAAACACGTGGTATTTCTCCCTGAGTAAGAAGATAATTAATTCAATGATTAAATCATGGCTTTTAGGAAAAGGAACAACAACAACATTACAACAGAAGGTTTAATTTAATCACATCTGGCTCAGGAAAAATGTTGTGCATAAGACAGAGTCTGTAGAAATACACATATGTATATTATGAATACATATAATAGCATGTAGATACTCCACACATGACCCTCTGTTCCTTAGAAGTATTTTATTAAATACGCTGGGTGTGGGACAAATTAATTGTCATAATTCCTGCATTGACTTATCAGGGTATATTCCCTATTTTTCACTTGAAATGTAAGAGTGCTTATTTCTGCAGTCGTTTCTTCTGGAGGGCTGCAGCTGCCAGCGGCAGGAATCCTGAACATCTAAAAGTTTGTTTACAAACCCTGTGAAGGAAGGCAATAGTTAAAGCCACATTTTCTTTGCTAGAAGCACCACGTCCGAGTCCCCCAGAAAGGAGCTGCTGCCATCCTCCTCTCAAAAGGAACAGGCTTTGCAAAGGGCTTGTGTTCCAGAGGTCACCACATCTCAGGGACCTCCCCCAATTCCCTCCACCCTCGTCCTTTCTGTTGGGGAAAAAAAACTTTGCATAGGGCCAGTCACGTTGCTGTTTCCTGATCTGTAAAGCAGGGGGGTCGGACTGGGCGACCTTTGAGTTCTTTTCAGGGCTAACATTCATTGACTATGAAAGACAGGTAATTATTATCATCGCTGTTTCTGTTTAAAAGGAAGGACTTTGCCTGGCACTAGTCTTTGAAAAATAAATTCAGTAGAGAGAATGAAATGAGATTAGCACAATGCCAGGGAATATGAGGTTAAATTAGGACATTAAAGAATGTTTTAATAGAAGTGGCTTAAAATCAGCTGTATAGAGTGTTTCCAAGGAAAACAAGGCTGGGTTTTTCTTCTGGTTCTTGTCCTGGCATCAAGATGCAGCTTTTACTGGCTTAGAGAACTGGGGCCATTTCAGAGGTGAAGGAGGATGTGGACCCGGGTGTGTGCACGGTGTGTGTGCATGTGTGCAGGCATGCATGTGTGTGTGTGTGCCCAAGTCTTGTGTTTGTGTCATATGTGTGGTGATGTGGACATATGTGTGTTTGCACTTGTGTGCATGCATGTGTATGTGTGATGTGCACAAGCCTTGCAAGTGCATGTATAGTTGCATGTGTGATGGTGTGGGCACGTGTGTACTTGCACTTGTGTGCATGCATGTGTATGTGTGATGTGCACAAGCCTTGCATGTACATGTATAGTTGCATGTGTGATGATGTGGGCACGTGTGTGCTGGCACGTTTGTGCATGCACGTGCATGTGCATGTGTGTGCGTGTGCATCCGTGTATGTGTGTGCATGCACCAGCATCAACGACTGCTGTGCGCTCTCCTTTAACCCACCTTCAGGCTATTAGTGGGTACAGATCAGCTTCCTTTTCTCCTGCATTCAGCATCCAAGTGGCCGGCTGGGCCTATGGTTCACCAGAGCTGGTGTGATTGCAGATAACTTCAGCCGTCAAAACTGCCTGGGGAAAGTGGGGCTTGTCCAGTCTGTTTCAGCATCTGGGAGGGAGAGCGGCATGGTTGTTGATTTCAGAAAATGGATGTGCAGGGATTCGCAGCAGATGACACACCATGGACCCAGCTCCGCATGCACAGGCCTGTTTTTGTTTTTCTTTTCTTTTCTTTTTTTTTTTTAAACGAATCTGGACATTCCTCTCTTTATTGGACCTGGTCGGTGTCAACTCTCATTACTCTCCTTCCCCTAAATTCTGTGCAGATCCTGACATGTCCCAAGGCTTCCCTGTGGCAGTGCACGTCTGCTCCGTTTTCTTGGATTCTGAAAAGTCACCATTCTGGGCCCCAGGTGCTCACTTGTCCCCCTGCGCCGCCCCCCCACCCCCAGGTGTCCTGGAGGACGGCAGGCTTCATGGCCCCCCTTCCTGGGGTGCTTCCCTTGAGCTTGGACAGCTGCCCAGAGAAATGGGCCCTCTTCACCATCCAGCTCTCCGCTGGGGGGACTATTTTGTGACTCTTTCACTTGCTGATTTTCTCCCGGTTCATGCTTGACTTCGTTTGGTCCGCTGCGCTCCCTGCCTCGCAGATTGTCATCACTGCCTTTTCCTTCAAGGCCCGCTCCTCAGACTCTTCTCTGTGCCCCTACGCACAGGCTGCCCCATCCCAAGCAGCCTGGCATTGCTGAGGGTAGTCTTTGCTCTGCAGTGGGCTTGCCACTGCCTTGCGAATGAAATAAAAATCCTCACCGGGGCACGGGAACATAGTACCGGGCAGCTCAGCGTACTCCTGCCCCACCCCACCCCATGCCCTCTCTACAACCCCCGCCTGCCCCTAGGACTTTAACCCAGTACAGGGTCTCCCGCCTCCTGGCCAGGGCTTGCTGCTCCTTTCTCCGCAGCTTCCTGCACCTCACATTTTGTCCTGCAGCCGGTGTGTCTGGCTTACCAGCTCCCCCTTCTTCGGAAAGAGTTTCCTGGTCATCCCGGCAAAGCTGTGTTGGCATTGCTTTCAGAACCTCCCCAGCATGCATTTATGCCTCTTTTACCGTGATCACAATCTGCTTTATAGGACCAGTTATTTGTGTCTACATCTAATCTGGGAATCCCTGAAACCTGGCATCCTGGTTTGCACAGGATCAACCTAAGTGAATCAGCAGGGATATTGCAAATGAAGCCCACGCTGAGATCAGACTAGCCTGCAGTGGAATATTAGCTCCATGATCTTGGCCAAGTCACCTGACCTTTGGGAACCTCAATTTGTCCAACTGTAAAATGAGGATTATATTTTCCTCAAAGGCCTGCTCTCTAGCTCACATGAGATCACATCTGTGAACTATCTTTATAATTACCAAGTACAGTGTAGGTATGAACAGGATACACATGGTGAATTAAATTCATCGTTTTGCTAGTCCGTTCCCATATCGCCAGGGCCCAGGGGTCCGAAGCCGGCTAATTTGTGCGAGCTCCACCCACACTCACAGCTGACTCTCGCCCTCTTTTCTCAAACAGCCCTTTCCGTGGGGACTTCCATGCCCGTCTCTGAGTTTACAGCTGCCTGGGAGCTGCCAAGGCCCATGCCACCTTCCCCTGTACACCCGCCGGGATTTCCACTGGCCCAGGAGCCTGACTGCACAAGGGATTTGTTTCCATGGATTTTAAAGATTATCGTGGGCTTTAATTTTGGTATTGAGGGCTGAAAGTGGAACTGGGGCCAGGCCAAAGTGTGGCACGTGGTCCCTGCTGCAGTAAAGGTGCAAAACCACGGAGATGTGTAGGCGGGGCCCTGGAAGCCCCAAGCGCAGGGGCTGCTGATGCTGGAGCCCCTCGGGCAGCACATTTTGCAGGCACAATTACAGCGCTCACAAGGGCACCTGGCCTCTTCCCTAGAAGTGCAGGAATGGCCAAGGGCCCTGGCTGGTTATATTTGCCCTGCCCCAGGTTCTCTGAGGCTGCTGTAGGAGGGACAAAAACGAACTCTGGAGCGCAGCAGTTTAACACTTGTGTGCGACTGGATTTGAATTTGGTCCATGATGGATTTCTGGTCTAGTGTGTGAGAAACTCTGCAACTTCATGGACGCCCCAGAGTCCTGCGTCAGTCCCTAAACACATGGGGCCTGCTCTGGATGGGATTCTGGATCCGTCCAGGGCAAATGCAAAGGAAGAGCCCACTGAAACTTCTGGGCCTCAGGCTTGGAGAAAGCGGGTTGGGGTGGGGCAGAGAGGAGTAAGAGGGTGGGTGCAGGCACACAGAGGAGAGGGCAACCTTTCCCAGTTCCTTCTTTTTTTAATTTTTATTTTATTTTTTTT
>JAQZBX010044745.1:0-21264 GCA_029593785.1 Cabassous unicinctus
TGGATGGGAAAGAGTGTGGTCTATGATGTGAACTGTAGTCTATGCTCGGTGGCAAGGCCCCAGGATGTGTATATCCATTGCGGGTGTAGTACCACACAGATGGGGAATGGTTGTGTGGGGTGTTTTTGGGGGTGTGGGCGGTGGGGAGCATGGGAATCCCTGTAGTTTCTGAGTAATATTTGGGTAATCTAGGCACCTTCATAAAATGTATATATATATAAAACAAATAACATTTATGTAAACAAATGCACATATAAGCATATGTATTTATATATCATTTTACAAATAAAAAAAAAATTAAAAAAATAAAATAAAATAAATAAATGCTTAATGTGCTTTAACTCATTTTAATTTTCACTGAGGCATAGGGACGTTAACTAATTTGCCCAAAGGCCACACAGCTAGTAAATGGTAGAGCCAATATTTGAACCCAGAGCATCTGGCTTCGGCCCATTCCCTTAACTACACAGATGGGGGCCAGTCAGGAGAGCTGCTCTCTCTAGTGGTCAGCAAGAAGTCACTGGAGTTTCTCGCCAGAGGAAGAACGTGTGGAAAGCAGAAAGTTGGAAACATGAGCCTTGTGGTGTGTATTGAAAAAACTTTTGATGAGGAGAGAATGGAAGTAGAGAGATAAGTTAATACCCGGGGTAAGAAGATGGAGGCTCAGCCTGATGTGGCCATGCGAGTTGTGTGAATAGAAATAATAATGACTCATTGATCAGATTTGTCTGACCTCACAGGACACTTGACAGTGGCCTTGGATGGATAGAAAAGGTGAGGAGAAGCCCAAAGTCTGGGGGCAGAAAAAGACAGGGCCAGGGCATCTGGGCGGCCAGAGCAGGAGGAGGCCATCAAGAGGGGGTTGGGGGCTGCCAAAGACAAAGTTCATCCTTTCTAATGACAGCTTATAAATATGTGGTCCACGCAACCATTAAATGAACTGAACGTACATATAGCTACATGGATAGACCTCAGAAACACAGTGGTGAGTAGAAAAAGGAAGAAGCAGAAAGAAATCTGTAGCACAACACCACTGGTGTAATTTAGAAACACGTACACTCATGTTATAGATTGAATCATGTCCCCCACAAAGACATGTTCAAGTCCTAGCCTCCTGTCCTGTGGGTGTGAACCAGTTGGAAATTAGATCTTTGAAGATGCTATGAGTTAAAGTGGGGCCAACCTGAATGAGGGTGGACCTTAGCCTAGTATGTCTGATGTCCTTAGAAGCAAAGGAAATCTCGGCACAGCAGAGAGTAGGAAACAGACAGGGAGAGAGAGATGGCCACGTGACAGGCAGGGACTGAGTTATGGATTGCCAACAAGCCACCACCAGGACACTATAGACTTCAGAGAAAGCAGGATCCTGCTGACACCTTGATTTGGGGCTTCTAGCCTCCAAAACTACGAGACAATAAATTGTTATTATTTAAACCAACTTGGCTGTGGTACTTTCTTATAGTAGCCCCAGCAAACCAAGATGACTCGCAAACCACACCTTTTACAAGGGCATGCATGTGTCAGGTTAATTAGAATGTGTACCTTCAGGAGGAAAGGAAATGAGAATGGGGGCCAGGATGGAGGGAACAAACAGATAATCTCCTCCAAACAAGAGAAGGAGCTTGCATAGAGTGATGATGATGGTGTGTCTTGAACTGGGGGTATGGGTACCTCAATTCCCTACACCGAGGTCCAGAAAGAGAAAGGGCAAAAGATGGTCTTGGCCCATTGCATACCTCGCCCAGGGATGGACCAGAGGAGGTGTTGCTGTCAGCCTTGGTGCCATCGCCTTCTGTCTCCCCCACCTTTGGTACTGCAAAAGTGGGTAACGTAACCACATCCGTGAGCTGCCTCTGCAGGGCACAGAATGAAGGGGTGTGGTGGTGTGGTCGAAACAGATGGGTGGTGGCTGCAGGCCTGGTTTTGCTACTCGCTGGCTGTGTGACCCTGGTCAGCTCATTTCCCCATTCTGGGTCTTATTTTCTCATCTTAAAAAGGAGGCTTTGGACAGGGTGTTCTCTAAATGCCTCCCAGATCTAAAATTCCTACCCCCTGCCTCCAGCCCTAGGAAAGGACAGCTATCTATTCTCTCCTCCCCACCCTGAGCCATCACAGAGTGTAAATCTGTGCTCCACACTTTGATTTCATGGTTGGTGAAAGTAACGGAATGACTCCTGAACAAGCTGATATGGGGATTAAAAACAAATCTTCGCAGAAGTTATACTGTGTTTATAATGTTGTTTATATGAGTTTGTGTGAAACCTTGAACGTTTGTTTTTCTCTAATGGAAGGAGTTACGTTCAGTGACCTAAATCAACCATGACTGTGTGTTGGAAATGTGCTCTGATCGCTGCTCTTTTCCCTTCAATAAGGGGCTGATTTCCACATCCAGGCAGGAACACCCAATGCATCGATAGCATTGACCACTGCCACAATGATTATTTTTGAGTCATTTCTCCTTTTATTCATTCTCTGGTGTCTCTTCTGTGTTTGACAACCTTTTTCTCTGGCTAGCAGACGACCACTTGTAACTCCTGAAATCATTTATTTTGTTCCTATTGTCTTTACGAGGGAGGCAAGTGTGAACTCTATATGCATTTGCCTAAGTGACAGAATTGGAGGCAGGCAGATTACTTCTGGAAATTTATTTGTGAAGCATTAATAAGGTACTCAAGATTTCAAAGAGTGGTTTCTGTGGGTGCTGGTAGCGTTCTGTGTCTCCATAAGGGTGCTGATTACAAGGGCACATACAGTTTGGAAAATTCATCAAGCTGTACATACATACTTTTCTGCATGTATGCTTTATTTCAATAAAAAGTTTTGTGTTTTTTTTTAAAGTAAAAGTACTTAAAGTCACCAATGACTCAGGTTCTTGTGGGGATATGTAGGGGTAATTATGATGAATTGGACTTGGATTAATACTGTAGTGAAATTGAATCTCAGATTCATAGAATTTAGAATGTAAGGCTCACAAAATTTTAAATCTGGACGAGATCTTAGAAGTAATTTAGTTAAATTCTTAATTTACAGCTGAGGAAACACAAACTCTTGAGGGGTTTGCCCAAGGCTACACCGTGAGCCCCAGGTGGGGCCAGCCTAGTTCCTTCCTGCTAGCCAGGCTCAGAGATGGCACAACTGCAGGAAAAATGGTACAGTCCACATGACGTAAGCTGCTGGTGGCAAATGTTCTGTTACTCACATAATTCTCTGGTGATTTCAGTCTAAAATGGAGGAATTATTAATCTTGAAGGTCATCTACCATCCCACAGCAATCTGTGGCAGAATTAATTAGAATCTACATCTAAAGGCTCTCCTGTAGGTTCTTACTTCTTAAATCATAGGGCTATCTGAATTAAAGCTGGGTATATGTTTGCAAGTGGAAAGGGGGAGGGAGATAATTTACCAGTAATTGAAAGGTGCTGTCATGTATGGGAGTGTTTTCTCTTAATTAGGAATTACGGAAGTTTCCTTCTAAGGATGCAGCACAAGGCGAGCAGAACCATCTCTGACCCCCTGCCTTCTCCTCCCGGGGCCTGAGATGTTAGAAGCCCAGGTGGCCTGGGTGATGAGGCCTGGGAAGTAGGCAGCAAAGGTCCCAAGAAAAGTGAGGCCAAGCAGGGTGTGGGTGCCTGGCAAGCCCACCACCCCTCTGCACGGCCTGCCAACCAGCCTTGTCCCCACCCCACTCCAAAGCAGGGGCCAGCACCCCCAATTAGGGAAGCTCTACAAACATTTAATTATATAGGTCCATTTAGTCTATTCAGAAGTAACTAGAATTATGAACTCACTCAGGCAAACTTACATTTTTCTTAGGATCTCTTACTACCTGTTTTGCCTGGAAGAGGCACATAAATAATGTGAATCATTTGGGCAGTGGACTGGAAACTCAGGTTGCCACTGTCAGTGTGGGAAATACTGTATTGGTAATTTCAAACAAATAAAATGGGTTTTGGAGGGGGCAGGGTAGAGAGAAGGGAAGAGGGGGAGAGGCAGATGGAAAGAGAAACAGAAAATGGAAAAGAATGCCCTAACTAAGGAGTGCTGTCATTGAAGTCCGTGCTTTAGGCATGAACAAAGGGAGAGGGCGGTTAGTGAGGCAAGTGCTGAATTCCATAGGTGAGGAAGAGAAAAGACTAAGCAAGGATTAAAATAGGGGGTGGGAAAATCTCACATCCTATATTTGTTCTACCGGAAAGAAAAGCTTATACATACAGTTTATTAGTTTTCTACCATTATAATCGCCTCTGGCAGCATGTACGGTAGGAAATACCAAAAGGGAGGGGGGAAACCTCGCCCCACAGATCCTCCCCCTGATAACTTGTCCTGTAAAGCCAGGCGAGATAAGGTGAACAATTCACCTTTTTGACATCCTGAAGGTCAGTCAATCAGATAAGGTGGCCTGTGGAACACTGCAAAAGGCTGCCAATTTGTTGTTGCTGTTAGGACTCGAAACCCTTTTAGAAGCTGGAGCTCTAGCCAAGCTACTGGAGGCCCACACTGGGCATTGTTTTGGCAATCTCCCAGGCCCCGCCCCTTTGAAAAAGGGACTTTGCTTTCCCTCCCTTGCATCAAAGCTCTAGCTAAGGGCCAGCCTCCCCAACACCTGCTCCTCCAGCACCCACTCCCCCTCCAGGTGAACAAAACAGATATAAAGCTCTGAAATTCATGAAGTTTGCAATTAAAGCAATTAAAGTGATAGTTCTATTAAGGAAGCAAAGAGGGAGATCCAGAGTACTAGGTTGGAGGGATAGAGTATTAAATAGAGTGGCTGGGGAAGGCCTCACTATCCTAAGGGATCAGCTACCGTTTTGAAATATTTTTCCACCTCTTTATATCCTTTCTTAAGGATATGGATGGTGGAGATTAAGTCGGTAACCCAAATGCCCTTCCTTCATCAGACTGTATCTCCAAACTAAGACACCAATTCCTCTCAAATAGCCAAATCTTGAAGGCTCAGGCTCCATCTGTCAAATCAGCAGGAACCTCAGATTTTCTTGGGTTTTCCTCCCCAAATATTCTGAGAATCCCCAGGATGAATTAGGCTTGACCATTAAGCAGTTCCCCTTTCACCTGCCTGCCAGGAGAGGAAACCAGTACCTGTCCCTGGAGGTGAAAGGCCCACTCTGATTGGCCCTCACCTTGGCCTCCTAGGCTGCCAGCTCTACAATCCAGCTCCTGCACAGAATCCTGGTGGACCCAGGTTCATGAAAATGGCCATGTCCATGTTGTCCCCTTGCTCTTCCTGCTGTCAGCTTACCTCTGCATCAGCTCTTTCTGCCCCTGAACCAGTACCTTCCTCCAACTTGTGAGCCTGGGCCACCAGTTTAGACTTTTTCCTTCCTTGGGTAAATTTCCCCTTGAGACTGTATCTTTTTATTTTATTTATTAAAATGCAGTTGGACCTCATTTGGGAACTTCAGGTCATCAGGCATATTCATATATCTTTGAATATCTCTCCTGGTTCTGGGTAAATTTGTGATATAGATTAGAGGTAAATCAGAACTTCTCAGTCTACCCTCTGTGAGCTCTGATTATCTAGTGCTGTATCTCACCACACCAAAATGTGACTTAAAACAATGATTTATTATTCCCTTTCATTGTTTTGTGGGTTGATTGGACTCAGCTGGGCAGTTCCTGCTTAGAATCTCTTGTGCAGATGAAGTCAGGGGCCAGCAGGGGCTGCGGTCATCTGAAGGCTTGGCTGGGCTGGACATCCAAGGTGGCTCACTCATGTGCCTGCGTTGATGCTGACTGTTGGCTGGGAGTTCAGCAGGGGCTGTCAATTGGGACCCCTGTGTGTCCTCAGCATGTTGCTCAGGTATCTCACAGTATGGTGACTGGCTTCTGAGAGCAAATGTTTTGAGGGACCCAGGAATTTTAAAGACCTAGCAAAACAAGTCCCAGATATCACTCTTGCAACATTCTATTGGCCAAGCAAGTTACTAAGGTCAGTCCAAATTCAAGGGCAGGGGATAAACATCACCTCTTGCTAGAGGACTGACATCTGTGTACAGGGAGGGAAGGAATTGATGGTGGCCATCTTGGGAGAAAAGCTACCACACTACATCTCTTAATTCCTCTTTCATATTCAGTATTTCTTTGTCTCTCTCTTTATTCTGGGTAACATCTTCAGTACTATCTTTCAACTCACCAATTATCTTTATAACTGCATCCAATTGAAAGTTTATTGCATCTATTGGTTTTTTATATTTTAATGACTATTTTTTAAGTACCAATGTTTCTAATTAGTTCTTTTTCATATCCACCTATTTTTTTTTAAAGTATTGCCTGCATTTTGTTTACTGATTTCTTATTCAATTTTATAGATCTTATTATTTTATGTCTTTGAACATCCTAAACATATTTATTTTTGAACTAGGATGGTCATGAGGCAAATAGAAATTGAATGATTTGATAGATATTTATGCACTAAGATTGATAGAATTTGCTGTTTTGGATATGGACGATTGAGAGAATAGAAGTGTGAAGATTTAACTCCTAGGTTTTGTGGCATATATAGAGGGAGATAGAAAATATACAAGATGATCAGTTCTTGCAGGAAATTATGAGTTCTGTTTGAAGTTTGAAATCCTGTTAAGGCAGTTGGAGAGAACATGTTCATTGATTGATGCTAATTCTGAATATGGAATAATAGGTGAAATATCAGTACTCCAAGGATGATTCACTTCCTATATACTCAAGATCTATTTTCATTTAGGATGAACTTAAAATTTTAATTCTTCTGTGTGCAAGTACATAAACATACTTTTAGCAATTATATAGCACCTTTCTTCAAGTTGCCAATATTTACTTCTAAACATATTTATTTCTTACCCACTATCACTGATCCAAATACCTAACCCAAAAGGAGTCCTACAAGACTAGGAATGGGAATGAGGGAAGTGACAGGGAAATTGAGGATGGAGATGAAGACCACATCCAAACTTCATCTTTGCCTGTTGCCCTTTATGAAAGGATGAGACAATTTCCAATACCTTGTGACCCATCTTTTTTTTTCTTTCTTTCTTTGAAAGAAATGTCTTTGTATTTCTCACCTTTGAGTTGCTCATCCCCTTCTCTCTATCATTTACATCCTCTGATTGTTCTGGCTCAGACAGGTTGTTAGGAGAGTCGACTGAGCACAGTGTGCTCCAACCTCTAATAGGACCGTGTTGGAGAGGGGAATACTGCATACGGTGGTGGCGATGTGCCCACCAATGACCAGCACATTCAAGAGGGAATTCTCTCCTCAATATATTGCCAGAGAAGCATGTTTGAGAGCTACGGCAAGAGAGATTAGCACACCTAAGGAAAACCCCAGTTTCATAGGCTACAGGCATTGTAATGGAGACTCAGAAACCTCATCTTAATGAAGTGATATGATGATTCTTCAGAGGCACTTGGTAAATATTCATTGACTGAATGAATGTATGAAGAAACAGACTTGGAGAGATTGAGCAATAACAACACATCAACATCAGCAAACCCAAATAGCAGAGACTACGTGTGTTCTAAGAGCCTACTGTTCAAAGTGCTTTATATATTTGGACTTGTTTGAGTCTCCCAACAACCCAATAAAGTAGGGACTTTATTATCTCCATTTTTAGATGGGAAACTGAGACACGAGAGGTTTCACAGCTAGTGAGTGGCAGAGCTGGGACTCAAATCCTTACAGTCCAGCTCTAGCATTTAGTACTATGCTACTACCCTCCTTGTGCATGGACAGTACCTGGAACCAGATGTATCTGACCTCAGGCTTTGTGCTCTCAATCATCATTCTATATTATTTCCCTAAAGGATCATCGCCCATCTATGTATCAGGGCATGCTCCAATTTCAGACCTCTTCATTTACCTTATCAGTGATCAATTTACGCGATCCCTCTCTCACAAGAGAAAAGACAGAGACAAGAAAGATGAAAACTTATTGCTCAACATTGTACAGTAGAAAAAAAGAGAGAGAGAATTTTTTGACTGAAATTTCTACTCATCCATTGTCCTGGGAAGCGGAATCAAAAAGTTATCCTCCAAAACTCACAACAGAAACCTTGAGCGACTCAGGGAATTATCAAATGGTAGACCTCAGTACTTCTACTGAAACAGATGATGAAGGCCACATACTCCTACCCTCTTATCTCACAGATGAGAAAACTAGGTACTGAGAGGTTAATTGTGTCTTATGCTAAGTCACACACCTGGGTAGTGGCAGAGCCGGGTCTAGAAGCAGATCTCCTGACTCACTGTTCAGTAATTCCTCTATGATTTCTGTTTAGTCCCAGATTTCTCTCTCTGGCCTGAAGCCATAGTATTTCTTCCATTTATTGTTCAGTCATTTATTAATTCATTCACCTCAGAAATATTTACTGAATGCCTTCTCTGTGCCATGCTTTGTTCTATGTGCTGGAGATAGAGTGGGTGACATCACAGATATGATCCTTGCTTTCACAGAGCTTACAATCTATTGAGGAAGACAAACCATAATAAACAAACAAACTAAGAAATAAATAATTCAGTATCAGGGAGTAAAATCTACCATGATGAAAACGATGTTTGCTGTGTGAAGAAAGGGGCCCACTTTGTCTTGAGGGTCAAGAAAGGTTTTGTGGGGGTGGGTGGCATTTAAGCTGACTTTTGTGTGGCAACAGGGAGGCAGCCATCTTGAGAAAGAGCATCCCGGGGCCAAGAGCCTTAGAGGAGCAAGAGGTTGGCGTGTCTGAAGAACAGAAACAAGAACAGCCTGAGGGAGGAAGTGAGAGGAGGTGATCTGTTTGTTGAGTGTGACAGTCAGATCAAAAAGTCTTGTCAAAAATAAAAAGTCTTGTCAAGTCTAGAAGAAAGATGGCTCTAATGCTGTTCAGCAAGTAGAAAATTGATCATGGCATAATGTTGCGGCAAAAAAAAAAAAAAGCAGGACATAACTCTATGGAAGCCATAACTACAATTATAAAATTTGCATATGAAAAGCTTGGAAAGAAAATGATTAGAATGGTTGTGTAGAGTTGTAGGATTATGGGTAACATGACTTTTTTCCATTTATTTTTTTTCCAGTTTTTCTCTAATGTGCTTCATTGCTTATATTGAAAAATTGAATGTACGAAATAAATGATAGCTGATTCTTAAAAAAAGAAAAAAAGAACTAGGCTTCAAAGTGTTTTAGATTAGTCTTTGATTAGATACATTTTAACTTAAAAAATTAAAAATTTTGAAGTAATATATGCATATAGACTTAAAAAGTACTGCAAGATATGTTGAAAAAGAGCTGTCCCAAGGTCTACGCTTATCCAACTCCAGATTACATTTCAAATCTTCAAGTATTTAGGCTGTTTCTTTATTGTTTGTTTGTTTGTTTGTTTTGTTATTCATCCCCAAATTTCTAAACAACATACCTCTATTTCTATTGCTTGATTTTTCCATCATTCTGGAAATTTCCTTTTTCTCCTTATGTTAGATTCTACTTTTCTTAGCTCCCAGATTGGTTTACTGTCCTGTTTTCCTGGAATGCAACCTCTTATAGCTTCTGAGATGGAGTGCCGGCAAAATAAACTTGCATGTTTAAATAAGCCTCTATTCTGTGCTCACATGTAATTGATAATTTGGCCAGATTAAAAACTTGGAAAAAATATTTTTTTCTTAAGTTTTTTTTTTAAAAGCATTGCTGCCAGGTTTCACTGTGGCTATTGGAAAGTTTGATAACATTCTCATTCTTTATTTATTTGTGATCTCTTACCAGTACTCATTGCACCAAAGATTTTTGGATCTTCTCATTATCCCTGTTATATTGAAATTACTAAATATGACTTGGTGTGGAGCTTTTTATTATTCATTTCACTAGGTTTATAATAGGCCTTTTCAAACTGGAAA
The DNA here is from genome assembly GCA_029593785.1 of Cabassous unicinctus. NCBI lineage: Eukaryota > Metazoa > Chordata > Mammalia > Cingulata > Chlamyphoridae > Cabassous > Cabassous unicinctus. The sequence continues at coordinate 9,860 of JAQZBX010044745.1, forward strand.
CTTGTATCCTTCAACTTGGGGAAATTTTTATTATTTCTTTAATAATTGCTGTCCTCCATGTTTTCTTCTTGGAACTATTATTTGTATTTTAGACCTCCTGATCAGTATTCACATTTTTTATCTTTCTCTGCAATTTTCCATCTTTATTATTCCACTTTCTGGAAGAGTTACTTCACTTTATCATCCAATTCCTTCTATTGGACTTTTAAACGTCTGTTGTGGTATATTTTATTTTAAAGAGCTAGTTATTTTTCTCTGGATGTTCTTTTTTATAGCATTCTGTTCTTAGATGCAATATTATTTCTCATCTTTCAGTTTTAATTATAGTTTGCTGTTTTTATAATTTTCCTCTGCTTCTTTGTTTCTATTCCCTACAACTTCCCTTTTTTTTCTGTTTGTTTTGGTGTATGTTTCTTATATTACAAGATTTCTCAAATATCTTTGAACACATGGCCATTTGTTTACACTAAAAGCTGAGACTCAAAAGAGATGATTGGAAGCTCTGGATGGAAGTGGGGGGCAAGACTTATGGGCAGGTGGACGTCCTTCACAACGGGATGAGTAGAGGAGGAGCTGTTGGTTTCGTTGTGGAACCCCTTAAATAAGGGTATACCTATGTTTTCCTTGGGATCAGTCAGTTTCTCCAGAGACCAATCCTCTTAACATCTTGCCTGGGAGTTAGGTGGGAGTGGTAATAATTCTGGGAGTCAGAGTTATGGGAGCTAAACAATGTAAGGGTTAGGAGGGGGATTCACTTAATCCAGTGGGCTTTCAGTAACATTTTCAGCTATATCTGGGGTCCCCAAGGCCAGAATCTTTTTGACTAAGTTTCCCCAGAGAGTAACCCTCCAGTCTTCTGGGGTAGAGTAGGGACAGGCATCTGGTTGAATATTTTGGGGGAAAGAATCTGGATTCAATTATTCCTTATACAGACTTTTAACCAATCTTCTAACTTTCAGCCCTAACCTCACCCCTGCTGTCAGGTGTATGTGGTTCCTCTAACCTCTAAGACTTTTCAAGGTCCCGCCTTTGAATAGACTTACTTTTCGTTGGCTTCCCAACCCTTCTCTACCCTTTAATAGGAAGTTAGCAAAGTGCAGAAGCTGAAGCCTAAATTGGTTCACAATACTTTATTAATTTGTGTAGCTTTCATACATGGAAAAGAATATACCTAACACACACACACACACACACACATATATAAAGCATAATAATAAAATGAACATCTGTGAACATACTACCCACCTGAAAAAAGTGGGACATTACTAATACCAGTGAATTTCCTCTAAGGTGGCTTGTCTCCTGGATCAGTAAATTCACTATTTTCATTAGTTCTATAATATTTCATCTCTCTTCTTTCTTTATAAGACTCTATCACATCTTCTCACTTTTGTCTTCCAGGTTTCTTAACCTCTCCCTCTTATTTCCATCTCCTGTCTATGTTTGTTGCATGTAATTTACCTAGAATCGCAGTATATTTTGGAAATAGAGTTTTTCAGAATATCTAGTCTGCCACAGTGCTGGAAAAGGGAGTCCAATCTATATACTTTCTGTCTTGTACAGTTTCAGTGACATTACTAGTCTGCTGTCATCCTCTCTCCTGTTCTTTTGTTTTTCAATTCCTTTTCTGTCATTTTAGTGCGCTTGGAGAAATTTGAGATCAACACTTTTGTTCAATTGGAAATGTTTAAAGAGAAGTTAGGGTTCTTTTTAGAATTGCATAGCATGCATCAGGAGGTATAATACATCCAAGAAAGGAAACTCATACCAAAGTCTACTGATGTAGTCATTTGACATCATTTCTGCCTAGGTGAAATTATTGGGACAAATTCCCAAGTGGCATTGTAACTGTTCTCCTTTGACACTGTCTCATCCTCCACAGTGAGCCATCCATGGATAGAATGGTTCATTCTGAGATTTAGCTAGATGGAAATCTTCACTTTGAAAATACATATTTGCATTTCATAAAAAAATAAAAAACTTTTAGAAAGAGTATGCTAGTCATCTTGATTGAAGAACTAGAGACCAGGAAAGACCAAAATGTTCATGATAACCCCATTGTTTTCCTTATCCATGAGGAAAGCTTATGCTTTGAAATGGCCACTTCTTCATTTGAGTGACTGAAAAAACCCCTCCACCAGTGCATAATTATTACTGAGTAATACTGGTCAACAGTACAACTTACTTATTGTATAACTTCTTTGAAGCTAATATCTTTTTTGTAATCCTAAACCCTGGATATGTGAAGTGTGGAAATATTTCACTGCAGGATATTAGTGTGGGCCAGTTTTATATTCAGAGCCAAGCCCCGAGCTGCCTCCACACCCACTATTTCCTTTAAGAGCTACCAGTCTGCCCACAGAGGCCGGCCCGGACCACCCCCTCCCTAGGGTCAGGTAGGGTGCTTCCTGGCAAGGCCCGGCCCCCTCCTGGCCTGGACTTTGCATGGGCAGTGGTCCCCTGGGGTGGGCCTGCTCCCCTGCTCTGACAAGCAGTCATCTGTCTTAGAGCGCAGGCTCTAATTACCCCTGCCATTAGCCTGCCCTGCAGGACTGCAGATGTTATTAATGGTCACGAAATCATCCAGTGCCTTTCAAAACACCAGAGCCAGTCGATGTTTGTCCCCACGACCTCTCACAGCACTTCATTTCTTTGTTCATTTTGCCGCCCTATTGAACCTTAACCTTGACCACAAGTAAGAAATCAGGTGGAGAATGTCCCTCTCCCCTGTTTTCCTCTACTCCCCTCATCAACGCCTCCCTCATCCTTCTTTGTATTTAGGGATATGACTCACAACTGTTTACTTGCACGGATCTCTTGGTTATTTGGTTGTGCCATATTCCCCATCCGTAGCTTTCTCATGGATCTGTTTTCAAAAATTAAAAATAATTTGTTGCTCCTTATTTAGGAAATCAATGTTTTTCTGGTTGGAAAAATTGGAAGACTGCAGATAAGCCAAAAGAAGAAAAATCCATAATCCCACCTTCCAAAGATAAAAACTGTTAAAATTTCATGGAATATCTTTACGGATGTTTTTCTTATATAGATAAATAAAAAGATATGATATGATACTCTTTTGATAATAATGTTAAACTAACATTTATTGAGTTCTTACTATGTAGATGGCACTCTTCAGGTTGCTTTTCTGTGTATTAACTCATTGGATCGTCTCAAAAACCCTATGAGGCAGATTTAATTTCTAGTCCCATTTTGAAGATGGGCAAACTGAAGCATAGAGAAGTTAAAAATATGCCCAAAGCTTCACAGCTATTAAATCTAAGTGGGGTTTGAACCCGAACACCTGGCTCTAGGCTCTAAATTCCTTTTTTTTTTTTTTGCCAAGAAAACAACAAAAAATTATAATGTGTACTAAGTGTATTAGCCAAAGGGGTGCTGATGCTAAGTGCCAGAAATCTGTTGGCTTATTTTTTTTTAAACTTTTTAAACAATTTTATTGATACATATTAATAAAGCATACAGTTTGCCCAAAGTACACAATCATTGGTATTTGGTATAATCACACAGTTGTGCTTTCATCACTTCAATCATTATTAGATGATATAAATTTTTTAAAAGATTTATTTATTTATTTACTTTTATCCATCCCCCTGCCCCCAACCCCGTTTTTGCTGTTTTTGTGTCCATTCACTGGGCAATTCTCTGTGTCTGTTTCCTGCCCTCTCTTCTCATCCTTCTCCTGTCTTCACTGGGATTTGATCCTCAGGACCTCTGATGTGGGAGAAAGGCATCCTACCGCCTGTGCCACCTTAGTTCATTTTTTGGCGCATCTCGTCTTGGCTGTCCCTTGTGTCACTCTCTTGTTATGTCATCATCTTGCTACATGGGTCAGTGGGGCCTGGTGGCACACCCTCACACAGGGCCTGGCGGCACATCCACGCGCGGGGCCTGAGGGGCTCACCCGCTTGTGGGACCTGACAGTGCACCCACACATGGGATAAATAAGGAGCAGTCCCCACACACGTGGGGACTGGCGGCCCACGCACCTTCTATATTTTTTTATTTTTATTTTTACCTGGAGGTCCCGGGGATCAAGGCTAGGTCCCTCCATATGGGAGACGGACGCCCAACCATTTGAGCCACATCCACCCCACTGCTGTATCTCTTAAGGCTGACCAAAGATACCCAAATTTACAGTCTTTTCCAATACAGGATGGTCAAATAATAAATCAGGCTTGGTTTATCACCAGCATTCTAAAAACCAGACCTAGGGAGGAAAACTAGTTCTGGAGACACATGCAAGGTTTCTAATATAGCAAATGCTTAGCCTTCCCTGATCATCACAAAATCAGGAGAGCGTAGGCTCTATACTCTTATACTGCTATGTAACCTGCTTTTTAAAATTTAGGTAACCCTAAATATCTTTCCATTATATTATTAATACACAACATAATTTTGAATAATTCTGGAGACTAAATAGATTTCCAAAATATTGATATGCTGAATTCTTTTTAACTAAACATTAGGGCTGTTCCCTTTTTTAAAAATTTGTACTTTTATTGTATTGTTTGCTATGATAAACAACACTTTGATGAACAGATGGATTATTTTTAAATGAGATAATTCCTTTGGGAATATGACTTTAGTGAAAGGAAAAAAACAAAAAAAGGAACAATGCTCAGTTCATTTTTTCATTTCATGCTTGCAAATGTCAGCTTGAAACTCCTTGATTCTATTAACTATTTCCAAGAGAAAATTATTGAATATTTTCTATGTGTCAGCCACACCTTTTTTGTGCTGTTTAAGTGCTGATATTTATTCACAATTAATTCAGGTCCAAAATGAGATTCTGGTGAAGTCAGAGAGGATGAAAGGGGAAGACTTCATTTTGGATGCATATACTGCCTCTTTCTCTAGTTATTCCCAACCGAGCATCTTTCGGTTGTTATGTTGTTAAACCGAGCTTGAATATTCTGCCCTTTCTCTCAGCTGGAATTTCTTCAACTGTTGAGCATCCAGAAACTTTAATGTCGCTTCAATTTAATTCCTGTTCTCGGAGGACATTTTTGGCATGCCACTATGTCTCATCTGAGTTATAGACTAGGTCTATATCTGGCCAGTAAATCCACCATGGCAGGGTCTATTTAGAATTTCTAGGTGATTGTCAGCTTGTCTGTGTAAAATGTATTTTAATTGACCTCTGGCTAATAGGATGGACTAAATAACTGTCCAACTTTGTAAGAGGTCCATTCTTCCAGGAATGAAGGTACAACCCCAGATTCCATCACTGTTAGAGTAATATGTGGGCAGAAATCATGTTTGTTAATTCCTTTTTCTACTCCATGTAACTGTAACTAACACAGAGGAGGAATTTGATACTTATTTGTAAAGTTGAAGAGGAAGTCGCAGGAGATCTGGGTTCTAGTTTCATTTCTACTACAGATTAGCTGTTGGAGTGGAGCAAATTTCTAACAACCTTGCTCCTCATCTTTCTCCTACATATGCAAATATGTAATAACTTGGTATCTGTGGAGGCCTAATGAAATCAAGCTCTTTAATTTCCATAGGTTCTCAAGGTATTAACTTTCAAGTATGAGTAAAAATCATTAACTCTCTTCCTCATTTAGCAGGACATGAAATTTTAATTCCAGGGCAATTTGTAGGGCAAACATGCAATCCCTTAGATATATCTGCCTTTCTCCCTCAATTTGATATATGTTAGATGACATTTACATGTAGGATACCCTTCCATAGGCAACCCCATGTAGGAATCACGGTCTAGGATAAGGATAAGAGAGACTGTGGCATTAAGTACAATTCCCAATCCAGAACTGTAACCCCACCCTTCTCTCATACGTAAGAAAATGTGTTGGCTAAGACATATTTCAAACTACCATAATAAAACTGTAGAATAGTAGTGCAGGAACAGACAAACCTATCAAAGAAACAGAATACAGAGCCCAGACACTGAACCATGTGCCCATGGAAAACTGGCATATAATAGAGCTTCTTCCCCAACCAGTGGGAAAAAGACGGATCATTTAGTGGTAGATGTTGGGCAAACTGACTCACTGTGGAAAAAAACAAAATGGATTCCTGCCTCACAACACATACAAAAATACATTCTGTATGGATTAAAGACCTAAGTATGAGAGGAAAGGATACAAATCTTTTAGAAGATATATAGCAGAAGATCTTTGTGGCTCTGGGATAAGGAGCGAATTTCTTAACCAAGACCCAAACAACATAAAGCATAAGGGAGAAATTAATGGGTATAACTACATCAAAATTAAAGATTTCAGTTCAAAACAGTTAACCTACCTGACAGCTGGTATTGGGAAAAGATGCTTGCAGCATCTAAAATCAATAAGGGATTAATGTTTCAAGGAACTCCTGCAGATTGGCAAGAAAAAGATAGGAAACTCACATAGAAAAATATGGGCAAAGGGTATCAGCAGTACATAGAAGGGGAAACCCAAATGGCTAATAAGCATTTGAAGAGATACTTACTTCATGGTAATCAGAGAAATGTAATTTAAACTACAATGCAATTCACTTTAAAATCACCAGGCTATAAAAAAATTGGAAATCTTAATATTGAGTGCTGAAAGGAATGCAGGGAACGAGAACCTTCCGGTGCTGCTGGTGGGCGTATAAAGTGTCACAAACATTCTGGAGAGAAATCTTCAAGTACTCAGTAACCTGAAGTACCACTGTAGCCTAGGTTCCAACAATCCCACCTCTGGTGTGGACCCCCAGAGACTAGCTTGCCCAGTATCTGTGAGGGGAATACCTGCGGATGCCTGTTGCAGCACCGTTTGTGGTAGCGAGGACCTGGGGCCGAGCAAGGTAGTCACCAAGAATCACTAGATTTAAATCTAACAACAAGGACAGATCTCAAAAAACCTAGGGTCGGGTGAAAAAAGTAAGATGAGCAATGAGATTTACAGCACATTGCCTTTTATAAATTAAATACATACACAAAGCAATACTATGTCTTATTCAAGGATATACATATATTTAAATGAAGAGGGGAGTAAAGGGTCTTGGGGGGGAGGGATGGAAGTGGGGGTCAGGAAGTAGGAGGGAAAACAACAATCAAATGAAAGAGGGACCTTTCCTGGATCGATGAGTGTACCACAAACTGAAAATCAGAATTAATTCGACTTTGTGAATCTGTAGTCCAAAAGGGAAGACGAAAAGGAAGTAAAACCAAACTGGAATTAGAGTGAATGAAGAGGTATCTTTACGGTGATAACTTTGAAATACTCTATTGTTTATCTGCTCTATAATAAATCATTGATATACTTCAACTCTTCTTTATTTGTAATAGATTGCTGGTGACACACTTCCCAGCTGTCAAGACCCCAGGGCCGAGAGCCTTAGAGAGAGCTGTTTGTGTTCACAATTCTTTGCTTAATGTATTCCTACAGAGGTGAATGCACCCATAAAAACTAATGAGAGGCAGCCTCGATACTTGAGACACAATTAGGAGAAAGAACTGAAAGAGGTTTGAAATTATTATTCCATAAAGACCAATCCTGAATGCTGTGTCTCTTTATCCATATTTTATTTCCTCCATCTAATATTTAAAGTCTTCCCCCTATATATATGTAGTATGAAAAGCAGAAATCTAAATAGCTCTAACATCATTTCCCTAATTCCCACAGACTGCGCTGCTCAGATGTCAGCCTCTGAATTCCTAATACGAATGAACAGAAGACAAAAACATTTTGCTAGATTCTGAAATGAAGTATTTCAGCAGAACACAGAGAAACAGTTAAATTTTTCTAAGCTCTGAAACTGGAGAGAGGGCTGTCCTCAAAATCTACCAACCAGAGACCTGGGAGGAACTGCTTGCTTGTGGCTTGAGATTTTCCTCTCCTCCTCTCCTCTTCTCCTCCTCTTTCTCCTTCTCCTTCTCCCCCCCTCCTCCCCCCTTCCTCCTCCTCCTCCTTCTCTCTCTCTCTCTCCCCTTCCTTTCTGCCTATTTGCAAAAACATCAAAGAAATACTTGAATGGGTTTCCCAGCCTGCCCCCACTCCAAATTGATAAGTTCGTTAGTTGATCTCTACCAGACTGTTAGAGAAACGGGTCTTTTTCCTGTCGTGTTATGTAGTTTCAAGTAAACTCCCGTGTACTGTGGTGCCCTTGTCAGAGGCACATCGCAGGAAGCCAAGCATCTTTACTAATAACCTGCACACAAATAGATTTTTTTTTTCAATATGAATTTGGGTTTTGTTTTCTTTTTTAAACACATTTACTGAAAATATATTTGTAAACTCTTGCTTCCAGGTCAGAACAGAGTGGTTTTCCTTTGCCTGTTTATTTACTCTTTGTCGTTTAAAAATATGTGATTCTTTGGCTCCTATAGAAGCGCATATATTTCCTCTAACCATTTGCTTTGAGGATTATGATGGAACTGGGAGGTAAATGCGGCTGTTTCTTGTGATCTATAAGGTAATGAGCGTGGCTTGTGGCTGCAATGTGGCCTCGTGAGAGTCATCCTTGGATTTAAACGTGTGGGCATTGTTGATCCCCAGAACTCCTTTAGGAGGAAGTGAGACTGAGTGTCCTGGGTATTCTCTAACTCCCTGAGAGGGGCCTCAGCCACTTGCAGGCCATTATCTCATTAGTTCTCAGCATATCCCCGTGAGGAAGGAAGAAGCTAATGGAGTAATGAGAAGGTATAAAGCACTTCACTAAGGTAACATTACTTCCTCCTCTGTGTGCCTGATGCCTAAGCCTGGATGTGAAAACTGAGGCAGAGGGTGCTGGAATTGCTGAGCGTCAACAGCAGGGGTTGCTGGGGACGGGATGCTGTTACCTGGCAAGCTGATGGCATACGTTTTGTGTCAGTGTTTGTTTTTTTAATGCCTGAATAAGGGCTAAATCACTTACATGAGATAGCAGCAACCTTTCATTTCTGAACCGGCACCACGTGTGGATAGCTGGGAAGTCAGAAATGTGCTGAGAAGAGGGGTGGGCACTGGGCCAAGATAAAGTCCTAGACAGGCGCCCAGAAGTGGCCACTTCGGGGTGCAGCTGGCTCTTCTGCCGACTCAGTACTTTGCTGATAAGTATGATTCAATTTGGTTCACATCTTTAGAGACACACGCAAAACATAATAAACTGACCTCATTTGGTCTAATTCTTCAGGTTTTTTTTTTTTTTTTACCAAGGTCTTTGAGGCAATTTTCTTAAAGAAATGCTTTGATAAAGACTTTCATTTTTAAACAAGCTGGTGGTTTAAGTTTCTTCCCTACTTTAAAATTAGGCATCTACATCTTGTTGAAAAGTGTTTTGAGAATCACATAAAAGGACACTTCTGGATCTTTTCTTTTATTATTTGAGGACTTCAGTTTACAGAACTCAATGGGATGGCTCTGGGCCCTTCTGGGAGGCTCTCTGTGCTCTTCTGCTCAGTTTTCATGACTTCCATGCTCTTCTAGGCCCCATGAAAACCTTTTTCTTTGGAGGAGGGGAGACTAAGGTGCAAATGACTGGTAAGACATAGGTTAAAGGAATATGCCTTTCACTATAGAATTGCAGGCATGTAAGGTAATTTGAGGGGTGAGGGAGTTTCACACACTCCACCAGGCAGCCTACTTGGAGGTCAACCTTACTAGGAAAGGATAGCATTATTCTTGAAAAAACACGGATGCTATTATTTCCCCTTCGAGTTAGCCTACCCAACATTTTTTGAGTTTTAATGTGAATGGATATGTAGAATCCATTTGTTCATTCATTCAACAAACAAAAATGAATAAGCAATAGCTCTTTATATCCAAGAGCTCACAGACCTGTAAGCAAATTATTGCATCACAGTGTGGTAAATAGAAGCACAATAGAGGTAATATACAAAGTAGAAATTTTTGGCATAAAAGTGAAAGTGTTTAATGAATTTATAGACAATCAAAATTCAAGAAGACATTTATAGGTCCAAAGTGCTGTGTGAAACTAGCAGGGATAATATTTAATGGAGATAAATATATGGTCCAGCATAGGTTTAAAAAGATCAATGGAGTAATCACAAGATCAGGGATGCCTGTCAATATGACATGGCAGGTAAGAGCCATGGAGCTGGCAGGCCTGGGTTCTAATCATTGATGCCACTATTTACTTCTGCTATGGTCATTGAAAAATCACTTCACTTCTCTGTGCTTCAGTCTCCTTGGTCTGTAACATGGAATTAATGATAGGACCTGACTGAAAGTTCTGGTGGGAGGATTAAATGAGATAATACATTTCAAGTGCTTAGAAAGGTGCCTGGCAAAAAAAATCAGCAGTGATTTTAACATAATAATGTTAACAACCATTATTATTATTTACAAAGGGTTCTTTCAGAAAAGCAAAAAGAAAGACCATGTACTTGTTATTTACAGCTGGCTTAGCTGCAGTTAGCACTTCTCTAATAAGCTCATTGGATTGCATACTGCTCTCCCAAAGGGATAGGAAGCAACAAGGCAAATTGCTGTTGGACTTGATGTTCTGTCCAACAGAAGAAAGTGGCTGTGTCATCCTAGGGTTCTTGATGGGCAATTAGAGAAAATCTGGATAATAGTTGGGCATATTCTCAAACCATTAGGAAGACAATGTCAAGAAGACCAGAAAGAGAACAAGCCCACTTCTGTACTTCTGTGGTATGTGACCCTACAACAGAGAACCTCTCACTGAAGTTCTCAAATGTGCACAATCTCTGCAGTCACAACTGGTTCCGATGAGGGAGGATATGGGGAAGTATTTAAAGAAGCCATGGTAGTTGTGATGGATTTAATGAGCTCAGGTTTTAAAGACTTTGAGAAAAAGGGCATGCAACCAAGAATGATTACAAGAGGAGTGTCAGGAAGGTTAAGAAAAAGGTGTGTGTGTGGGGGGGGGGTAGGATTTACTGCTGTTCCAGGCAAGAAGATCAGGGAGGGGATAAATAGACCCAAAGCATGGAGTTGATGATGAAACTGTTACTGGATGGCCTGGAGAAGGCAGAACTCTGTGATACCTCTATTTGTCTGTTTTCTCTGACAAGCAGAATGATCGAACAAAAATGTATAGAAAGAATGAGCACTGGTAAGTGACAATGGAGGCTCAAAAGATCATAGGAAACATGTAGCTGCTCTGAATTCAGATCTCTGGAATAAATGAATTATGTTGCAAGGTACTGAGACAACTTGTAAATGAGATTCTACAGTCATTACTGGTTGAAAATTGAAAACTCTTAAAGAAAGAAGACATGTTGAAATAACTGCTGGTGAGCACAATTGTTTACTTCTAGAACTGGAAAAGAAGTTAATTTTATATACTATAGGCAGGTAAGCATGTTGTCCATCTTGGACAAGTATTGGTTATAGAATTAATTTGTGAGTACCATGAACTGGTGAGCACTAGAATATAGCACTGGTTTGCTAAAAATATATCCTATCAGGCTAAACTTCTTCTTTTCCTTCTTT
>JAQZBX010044746.1:0-21264 GCA_029593785.1 Cabassous unicinctus
GATTAAAAACTCACGGTTCTGGTTCTGTCGTCGCGATTTCTCTCTTTTGTCCCTCTCTCCTCTCGGTGGTATGCAGTCTTTCCCTGCTGTCCTAAACCCTAGAAGATCTATTTTGGGTCTGTTTCAGCCAGTTCTCTAGCTATTTTTCTGGAGAAGAGATTCCTGTGTGTTACTACTCAGCCATCTTCCCGGAAGTCAATTGATTTTTAAAAAATTATTTTTATAAATCTTTAGGACTCAAAGTTAAAATAGAGTTGGCACTCAGAGGTGCTGTAGTTATTTAAAAAGTTATTTGAAAGCTACTTTAAGTCAAGTTATTGGCATCCATACTTCTTATATGGAATTTTTGCTTGATTGTTTTGCTACAATGTGTAAATTAGAAATCTGTTATTATTTTTCAAAGGTAAGAATGATAATAGGAAGTTGAAGTGTAAAAAACTCTCCACCCTTTGCTTATTTCTCCTAGTTTACAATGCAGATATCACATATGGAAGGCCTTTTTTATAAAGAATAACTTTATAGATAGAGATCTATATATACAGTGTTATTTATAATGTAGAAATTTTCCTTACTAGATCACTAAAGCATCCATAAGGACAAGTACAGAGCTATTTAAGCAGAAGTCTTTGAATAGTAAAACTGAATTAACTGGAATTCTACTAAGCAGTATTATGGTTAATACTGCTGGGAATTATTTATTTTATTTTATTTTTTGCATTGCACTTTCATGAGAAAGACAAATTAAAAAAAAAAAAGAAAACAAAGTGATAATAGGGGTTTTGTCAAACACAAAAATATGTCCTAAAATCATCATAGTTACTTTTAAATGCTTAAACCATGTACATTTGACTTTACAGTATGAAACAAGGAATTTCATGATTGGAATGATGAACTTTAGGCAAGATATTCTGAAACCATAAAGATACAATTGCATGTACTGGATTTATTAAATGAAAAAAGTACCCAAGTATTTTAGGAAAAATGACAACAAAACTGTTTCTTCTAACATTTCAATTAGTATGAAAACTAAATCAACCAGTGTATTAAGCCAAGTTCCCTAGAATCAGAGCTTGAGATGAGAATGCTTGTGCTAGTGATTTTGGAGGTTCTAAGGTAAAACCTGTAAGAGAGTGAAGAAACAAGATAGGGCAGAGGAAGAAGCTAGGCAAAGATGTGGATTCAGATGAAGTCTAACCTTAGTCTGATTCCAAGTGGAGCACTGGAATATGAATAGGCCACAGAGTTGTGGTCCCATATTAGTTACTCAATGGCTGAGGTCCACCTACTAAGTGAGAGGAGGCATAATTTCTCAGACATATCTGGATGGTGGCTCCTGTAAGCTGAGGTTACTTCTCTGAAGAAGAGGGTTACTGTGAGCCCTTAGTAGCCAACACTCACAACTGGTGGATGAGTATCCATGTCTGCTAGATGGGATATGGGTAGAGCACCAACATTGTCCATTACAACGAGCTTAATTGAAAGATCATTCTAGGAAACAATGTATGTGGGCAATAGAATCCTTTGTAATGGAATTTAAACTATTTTAAACAAATAATGAATGTGATATAGAAGAAAGAGCACCATACTGAGAATCAGTAAATCCCAGCACTCCTGTGTGACCCTCAATGCTCTTGGGTCTCATCTCTTTTACTTGTAAAATTCATGACATAATCTTTAAGTTCTCTTTCAGTTTCAAAATTATTTCTCTTTTCTCTTCTATTATGCACAGCTGTCCACTCATTAAAATGGTCTATGTTCATTTGTAAGACATGATTCACCTAATAATAGTGGTTGGACCTATAGTTTCCATACTTTACTCTTTTATTCCTTTATTTAGTAAATATTTATTATTATGTGCCAGACAGAATTCAAGTCTTTGGAATATAGGACAAGACAAATGCCTTAATCTCATGGAGTTTACATTTTCTTTAATAAGCAAAAAAAAATTTAAAGAAATGCTCTAGAAAGCGAGTAGTTTTCATCTTAGAAAAAGAAATTGTTTGAACTTATGTTAAAATCCCCACACAGCAAAAGAGAATGTGATAAAACTATGCTTTTTCCTGGGCATTTGAAAATGTATGCAATATGGCTCTGTTTTTTAAAGGGAATCTTGAAAACAGAGAAAGAATAAGTTCTCTTGTAGGATTTTTGTTTTATTTTGTGTGGTTTACTTGGTGGAAAGTTCTCCTGGTGAAAATCTTTGAGAAAGCCAGTCCATCCCATTTAACCCAGGAGATTTTCTGAGGGGAAATAAATTATGCCCGAAAGGATCTGAGCAACCTATAGTGCATTTTTCAGCAGCATAAACAAAGTAGTATGTTCAGCAAAAGAGCCCAGAAAAGCAGCAGAAGTAGCAGTTTGAGCAAAAAAGAGAGAAACTAGAGATCAAAGTGAAAATATTAGTCTGCAGTTAGGGTAGCAAAGTCTATTAAAACTGGTCTTACTAGATATTGAATTACCTGAAGAAAGAGTCTATAAGCCACAGCTGAGTACAAACAATGACAGAGACGCTGGAAGAGATGCCAGATAAATCAACTGGTAGGAGTCACAAAGGCTTGAGGTTTAAGTAGGCAAAAGAAGAAACCAACTGAGAAATGAACCTTCAGTTCATGAAAGAATTCCTAGCTCACTAGTAAGGAGATTGGTAGACAAATTGTATTTCAACATAAAGAGCTTACTTGTGATGTGTATGTAATATTTAGCTTATCTATTTAATAAATTTGATCATAATTAATTTATATTTGATGTGCTAATTTTCACTTTAATTCAAAGTTCCCATTCATGAATTCTTGCCAGATAATATTTACAGCAGAAATGCCCGAAATCAACATTGGTACATTTACTTGAACCAGCTCTATTTGAAGAAACATACTTCTTAAATGTGACAACATATTTGCCTTCATGTCAAATTATTTTAAAATATTTTGCACTTTTTTCCTCACAGAAATTTTATCCAGTTTCTATAGATAAAGAAATTAGGGTAAAGAGGAGTACTAGTAGCTTAAATCACTTGTCCATATTGCTTTTCAAGATACTAGAATATGCAAACACGATACTTATTTTTGCAAAATCTGTAACAAGACTTGATAAATGAAAATATAGGATCTCTGTTTATTCTGAAGTTATATGATTTTGAGCAACACTGCCCTAATTTGGAAGGTAGGACATTTTGCAGTAGGTAATAGGTAACTCATTTTTTGCTTACATGGCTTTTTTTTTTGGAAATGCCCCTCCCTGTCCTTAGGGAATGTCAATCAAGGGCCCACCTTTTCCATTTTAGGATTGGGCACCTTGGCCCAAGCTGTGCCAGAGTCATCCTCGTTTTTTTTTTTTATTTTTCACTGGAGCCAGTGGGCAGGTGGGCTCTAGTTTTATTTGGGATATTAGCTTAGCTTAGCCCTAAGGACAGCCTAAATCTAGAAATAGTGAGCATGTCATTACCACTTTAGGGAGAGCTCCTGCCCATGAATGAGTTAGAAAAGAGGAGAGTTAAGATATGTTTAGAGAGAGAGAAATTTTTCAGCCCCTGGATCTAGCTTCAGCTATGCTAAATGTGCATCCCTAGATTTTTTTGTTAGAAGAGCCAATAAATTTCTGTTTGTTACTTAAGCTAATGTTAATTGAGTTTCTGTCGCTTGTAACCAAAAGAATTCTGACCAATATGCATATTACACAGATCCTTTGTTATAACCATATCACATAACATAACATAGTCGTTAAGAATGTGGACTCTGGAATCAAATGATTTTGAATCCCAGCTCAGTCAATATAAATTCTGATCTTGGGCAAGTTACTTGACTTCTCTGAACCTCAGTTTCCTCATCTATAAGATTGAGATAATAAGAGACCATTCTCATAGGGTTGTTGTGAACATTCAATAATTCATGTAAAGTGCTTTAAACAGTGTCTGGCATATAGTAAGGGCTCAATAAATGTTAGTATTATATTATTAGTGCAATTATGGTATTTCGTCAGTGAAGAAAGTTTACATCATGGTAATGGCTATTATTGGTAGTATTAGGACTGTCAGTGAAGAAAAGAGAAGGGTAAATTCCTCTAAAGATACAGGTAGACTGCAGTATGGGAAAGCAAACTCATGATTAATATTATGAATAGAAAGTCAACTGACTTGCTGAACTGGCAAGTTAGCATGAGGCATAATAGCAAGGCAGTGCACTAACAGACATCTGTGACCTCATTAGGATGTTTTTGTATGAGCATAAGGTGAGTCAAGTGGAAGCAAAATTTCTGCATTATTGATAATTTGCATTGTTGAAGAATTTTAAGAGTTTAAGATATATAACACAGCCTTATTTACATTAGTCAAGCCCTAAATTGAAACATAGCCCATGTGTTCTGAGGATACTTTTACTGTTGGTGGGAACCATCTTCTGGCCTCACTTTCGTACTTGAAAGACAAAAGAGGACAAGTCAACATGCATCATAATCTATTTTACGCACCCTTTGAGATTATCAAACTGTTTTTTGTCACTCAAGTGGAGAAAGCCATAAATAGAGAAGGAATTACCATCGGCACAAGGACTAGAAAGAAAATAGGCAGAGAGATTTTCTTGGTAACCTTTTGTAGGTAGTGTTACGATCTACCAATATGCTGATCCTGTTAAAACCATGTGCTTATCAGTAGGGGATTATTTATACATTTAGAAGGGAATTTATTGCTAAGATCTATGAGTTCCCAAGGAAGTCATATTAGTCTATGATTAATTATCTGACTGTACATTAGTGGGGCAGATATCCTTTGTAAACTGTAATCCATATTCACTCATATAATTACCTCCAATCTGGAAAAGGGTAAAGGAAAATTATAATTCCTGATCCATTAGTCTGAATCAACCCTTGTCAAAGGCTAAGACGAAAGTTTTTCATTGTTCTAAAATTGTATGTATCTATATTTGCAACATTAATGTGCATAAAGGGATGTGATATCTTAATTATATGTGGTTTTGGAATTACAAACATATTTGATAAGCAAATGACCTGCAAGCTTTAACATACAGGGAAGTTATGTACTAGAGACTAGTTTTGGACATGATCCAGTCTCGATAGTATGTCACTCGAGTGTAGACTCCAGGTTTGTTTGGAAGAGCACATTCGTCTCCCCAGCTTACAATACCAGCAAGGAACCAGGTGCCTTTAGAATCTGTACCAACCAGTGGTCCACCAGAGTCACCCTAGAGAGAAATAGAATATATGCAATTACTATAGTTTAAAGGTGAGTCATTTAAAATGACTTGACATTAAAATATTTTTGCATTCTATAACCCTTTCTTGAAATCAAAGGTGTCAATATATGTCTTTGGATAAACATAAAATAATAGAATACATGTATTATATATTTCAAATATATTATTACTCAATGAGAATATTGAAAGTAGTATTGCTTATGCAGTCATGTTGAGAAACTCTTTGATTATCTCCCTAAATTCTCTTATTTCCAGGCTGATGCTGGGAAAAAGAGAAAATCTGTATTTACCCATCACCAGCACTGGACTATTGCTCTTCAATTACTATATAAACAGTCCTCCAATGTTCAGAATTACCTAATTTGACTGTACTATTCTTTACAATTTCTTATGGTTTTCATCTAGTTATCAGACCATTTTCCCAGAATGATAGAAGAGGTTGGTATCTGGATTTTCCTTTGCTTTAATTCTTTCTATCATCCTGGATAATTTCATCATCTATTGGATACCATATCTGATACCTTAGCCCACAATCTCTTGGCTTTCTTGATTTTGCTCATCCACATTTTTATTAACCCTTCCCAGTCACTCCTTGTCATTACCTGTGACTGCTCTATCTCCTGAAATGTCAGTATTCAGCATTATGATTACATTTACCTATCCCTTCAGTTTTCATATTCTATTTTCACTCTATTACTGCCATTCAACCTTATTAAGAAAGCCAAGTTTTTGACTCCTTTCTTTTCTCATAGTGTATTAGTTCACTTCCTACTTCTCATCTTTATTATGCAGACTATATTTCATAATTCACCTATACCACTCTCTTTCAACAGCACCCCCAGTTCCTTATCTTCTATAAACTTCCTCCCCACTATGTCCTAGGCCAAACCATACACTGTGAAAAACCATTTTACAAATTTACATTCTCAAACCAATACCTCTCAACAATATTTACATGTCTCTGGCCAGCTTCTTTTCTCATTTTTCAGGGCAGCATCCTAAACTTTTGACATTTACAACTGTAAAATCTGGTTCCTTTAGTATAAACCTAGTGTATTAATTTTCAAATTTATAGAGTACATAGAGAGTAACAGATGGTAATCTCTTCATTTTTTGTCCTTGTCTCTTTTGACTTCCCAGATCATCTACATCAGCCCATGCTATACCTACTCTCCTTCTCAGACATTCCAAGGCTAATCTCATCATCTATTGTCTGGATCAAGGACCTTGTTCTATCAATAATCTCATTGTTTGTTTGCTTCTTCCCCTGGTATGTCTTTATTTTCTCTATTTTCTTTCTCCTGTGGACACATACATGATTTTTGGCGGGGAGTCTTGTCTACCTGAAAAATGAAAACCTTCCTGAATTTTAAAACCTCCTTTGTTGCCCTAATTTTCTTCTTCTTTTCTTAGCCAAGTGTCTTAGAATCATCTATATTAAAGTTTCCATTTTCTCATCCCATTCTCAACTTACTTCTAAATGGTTGCTCTTTCCACCAATGTGCCAAAGTTGATCTCCCAAAGTTCATCAATGAATGAATTGCTGACTTTGATAGATTCTTTCCGGGATTTATCTTACTTGATAGTTCCATGGCATGTGTCACTATTAACTATTCCCTTTTTCTGATTCCTGGATTTCTACAACACCAATTTCTTGTTGTTTTTCTGATCCCTGGACTTCTACAATACCTTTGATTTTCACATCCTACTGAGGGCCACTTAAGAGCATGTGTACCCAAAAGTTCTGTTTTTCAGTATTTCTTATTTTATACACTTTAGCTCAGCAATTGTGTCTGTGCTCAAGGTTTTAACTACCATCCAGTTGGCAATGATGTTAAGTATATATCTCCAGTCAGAATTCTTTCTTGAGCTCAAGTTTCTATTTTCCAATGGAATATTGGGCATATCTACTTGGAGATCCCACAGGTCCCTCAAATTTAGCTTACTCCAAACTGAACTTTAATCCACCTTGAGCCTACTCTTTCTCCTACACTCCCTCTCTCAAATTTCTCATGGAGGAACTTTCTTTTCCCTCATTCTCACAGCTAATCAGTCACAAACTCTTGTATAATTAACCTTATTATCTTTTCATTCACGTGGTTTCTTGGTTGAAGCCCTCACTCTTTCTCAAGCAAAAGAATAGATCCTACTATCTGTAGCTCACTTGCCTCCTGTTCATCTTCCACTCTGCAAATATTGGATTTGGCAATTAGAAAATCATTAGTAATCTAGGCTAGAATTCACTTTTAGTAGACTGATGGGTCAATAGTCTCTGAGCAATGGGTCAGAGAGTGAATAAGTTAAGAATGTGAAACAATGAGGATAAAACTATTATTTAGAAACCTTACCAAGAAAGGAAGAAGGAAGAAAGAATAGGATCTATCAAGGGAGATACTTGCTCATGTTTACAGAATGTTTATAATCTTTACTAAAAATGAAGAAGGGTCCATTAAAGTGGAATGATTGGGAAATATGGAAGAAAGTTAAAATAAATGGAAAATTCAATACTTGGGTGAAGAACACGGGAAAGAAATTAGGTTTGAATAGTAGAAGAAACTTGTTTATCCTGAACCTAGAAGGTGAAGATGAATACAAATATATATGTACCAGGGAGAAAAAATTAAGGAGTTCTCATATGATTGCTTTCATTTTTTTCTGGTAAGTAGGAGGCAATGCCACAAGCTAAGGAAGATAAGGGCATTGTGGATAGGTAGGTTAAAGAATGCAATAAAAGTTTGACACAGCTCTATAAAAGACACATTAATGAACTGTACAGTGTGTTAAGGACTCAGCTGTAATTGTATGTCACCAGTTTACAAGACTGCAAGATTTCTTATAGCTGTGCTTGGCAGCTTGCATATAAGAGCAAATAAAGCAGATAGTCAGATTTCTCTGTGGTTGAAGATTATGAGGATGGGTGTGGGGGAAGTAGAAGATGGTGAAGTCATTGAGAGTGCTTTCAATAGTGTGGTGGAAATAATAAAACATGGGTTTTAGGGTGTATAAGTTTGGAAGAGAGCCATGGGGGTGGAGATGATGGGCTGAGAGAAAATTTAAAGATACAAAGGTATAAGCTTGCCATGACTCCAAAGAATAGATTTAGGAGGAAAGTTGCTTTCTTCTTGGATGTTGATAAAAATGAAGAAGAGCATGGAAGTTGATTTCTTGGATATAAATTTCAATTTTTATGGCTTAAAAGTATTTATAGAGCTAGCTTGTAAGAAAGAAAAAACTTAACTCACAAAAAGATAAGAATCTGTAATTAGAGATGGTAACTCTGTATTGCAAATACTTGTTTTCATGTCTTCTAGCTCCTAGAGTGCAGGAATAGTGCTTTATTTACCTTTAACTTCCCTGCACCTAGAACAGTGTCAAGCACAATAAATAGTCATTATGTGGAAAGAATTGATAATTAAATTAAGGGTCTTCCTGAATTTATCACTGATCTTGCCTACCTAGATAACTGCAGTAGTATTTTTGATCCTGGACTATTGTTTATAAACAACATCAGGGATGTTAGAAGCATGTTAAGCATATGGAAAGGCACAGGGTTCAAAGTATAGGCTCCAGAACCCATTTCCCTGGATTTGGATCCCAGATCTGTAACTTGTTAGTTGACCTTGGACAGGTTACTTGATCTCTTTTTGTCTTAATCTCCCTATCTGAGAAATAGAGTTTATAATAATACAAACATACATCACAGGATTTTCATAAGAATTGAAAGAATTAATATTTTTAAAGGATTTAACACAGTGCCTGGCACATGAAGGATGCTATATAAGGGCTGTTAAGTAAATAAAATATTTAGGATATTGGATTAGGATATTAGCCATATTAAGAAAGCTCCATGATCACTAGGTTTGGTATTGGACTCTGTTGAATGTTTCTCAGTGAAGAAAGACCAATCAAACTAAGGTCACCAATATTCCATTTCATCTTTTTATTGCTTATTCTAGACTGAGTCTCTTCCCCATTCCTATTCGAGTTTCTTGTATCAGTAAGGGTGATTTTGCAACTTTAGTACTTTAATGAGACCTAGATACTTTAAAATAATTTTAATTAAATATTTCAGCTATAATACATACATAAGCTTCTAAAAATTGTCAACCCTTTGAGAAAATTGAACTGGTTAATTGGATATTAAAAATTACAAGGAAAAAAATCTCAAAAATGGAACAATCAGATTTACCTGGCAGGCATCCACACCTCCCTCCAGGAACCCAGCACACAACATTCCAGGTGTGATGACACCACCATATACCACTTCACTGTTGCAGGTCTTATTATCTATAATCTTTACTAATCCTTTTTGGAGTATATTAGGACTTCGTCCTGTAAGGAAGAAAATTATGTAATTTTTAAATAAAGTCAATATTAATCTCTTTGGCTAGTTTATTAGCATTACTCTTTAATACTACAAACACTTTCCAAATCAATGTAAAACACATTTTAATCCAGCTTTTATTTATCTCCTTCCTTCCTTAGCAACAAAGAAGCAAGTAATGTGTATGAACATGCCATGATACTGTGAAAAATGACCAGACTTAGAAGTACTTAGTGTGTACATCCATATGTGATGTGATTTTTTTTTCCTTTTGAATAGTTTTTGGAATTTTATATATATGTATGCCTTAGAAAGCAAAATGAAAAATTCAAATTCCAGAAGCACACATTTCATGGCTGTCTTAGATTTTATGCTAACTTTGTTATTGTAATTCTGAATCTTTGAATTAATTTTAGGTTTATTTTTTGCCTCCAAAATAAACATAAATAGCTACCAAATCTTTACATTATTAGGGTCATGGGATACACATATTTAAATGCTCTTTACTCAAATATCACCTGGTCACTGAGGGCAAATCATTTTACACCATTTAAATTTGCAATCCTCATTCCCACTTTCTCTGTCTTTATATGCCCAATCATCTGTAATCCCTACTTTTTCTATAGTACTTACCTGCATAAAATGTGTTGTATAATTTAGTTATTTATTATGTTTATTGATTATCATCTGTCTTCCTTTGCTAAGAATGTAAACTTTATGAGGATAGGAATATTTTGCTGTTTTATTCATCAATATATTCAAACCTCTTAGAACAATACCCTGCACAAAAGTGATAATCAAAATTGGTGTTTATTGAATGAATGAATGAATGAATGAATGAGATAGAGGAAAAGGAATTATTTATTCAAATAATACATCTCTGTAAAAATTGACATTGTTAAGGGAAATTATGGTGAACAGCTCTATGAAACTTGGAGTTTTGTTGTTAAGGATATTTTTCAATCCATTGCACATTATCTTCTTTAAAATGATCCAGAGGAAGCATTTCTCAGATTTTGCTGTGATTCCGAGTATTTTTTGGACTTCTAAAACTCAAACCATATAGTGAAGGGAGGTTAGGAACTCACCATCAGATTTTAATGTTCCCCATCCAGTGACCACCACATTTGAATTAGGTGGGAATGTAAAAGTAGCTTCTGGAAGACATGCTCTTCGGATTTTGCTTGAATATAATACTGGTGAAGACAGATGTACAACAGCAATGTCATTATCATGAGAGGGGTAGTGGTAGTGTTCATGAATTATAATATCCTTGACACTTCGCTGTATTTGTGGATCACTTAAAAGAAGCCCAAAACTAACATTCCATGTTTTGGGATCATTGGCCCTAAAGAAAATAGATTTATTTATTAAAAGTTCTATATATTGGAGCTGTAGGAATTTATCTTTCATTCTTCTAAAAACATTTAATAATGTTTTGAATTCCCATAGCATACGTGTTAAAAGCACACAACAGTAAAGCTATATAAAAGAGAAAAAAATAAAAATTATAAAATGAACAGACTTTGAGTAACTTGATAAACTATGAGTTAAAGGATAGTTCATAGAAATAGTTTTATCCAGAAAGAACTCAAGGTGATTTAGAAAGATAAATATGATATCACTAGACAGTAAAATTAAATAAAAAGTAGGCAAGGATATTGGACAGAGTGAATTTATAGAAATTAAAAAATAGTCTAAATTTTCATTTTGAGCCATTAAAACTATAAATAGGAAACTATTTCTAACTTTTACAATTTTTAATCAATGATTTGTATAAATAATGAAAAATAGTGCTTCTGGAACATTTTCAAATTCTCTACTAAAGTGACATAATAAGCAAGCGTGATTTTGAAAATTGCTAAATAAAAAAAAGCAATAGAAGTTAATGAAAACCATCAACCAAAAGAACAAAAAACTTATTTTTAAAAAATAAATAAACAAACGTTTGGCCCAATAATTTATCCTTTAAAATAATTATCATCATTTCAAATATAGCTACACCACATATGTGAGGATGCAGGCTAAATCCAAATACTGATGACTAAATTAATAAAACCCAATGTAATAATAATGAGAAAGAAATAGAAGCCCTGTGTTCAATTTGAGATTTCTAGTCTCTTTATAAAATGGAAGTGTGACCCTAGCCCAGTGGTTATCAACAAGGGGAAAGGGGTCAGTTTTGCCCTCCAGAGGACATTTGTCAATATCTGAAGAAATTATTGGTTGTCATGACTTGGGGGTGCTACTTGTGTCTAGTGAGTAGAGGCCAGGGATGCTGCTAAACATTCTACAACACATAGGACATGTGGCAGTTTGATATTATTTATGAATTCCAAAAAGAGATATAGATTATGTTTGTAAAGTGGTCTCTTTCTCTGGGCATGATACCCTGTGATTGTATTAAATTCAAAGGTTTTACATTTACTTGATTAAATTATGATTAAGGCTTTGATTTGACCATGTCAGTAGGGCGTGGCCCAGGGTTGAGTCCCTGCGCCCTTAGTGGGCTGTATAAATGGGCACACATGCAGAAGAAATATACAGAAGAAAAAGGGAGTTCCATAGGTATGGCAGAGGAGAGAACCTTGATCCTGGGGTCCCAGATAAGATGAGCCATTCGCCTGATAGTTTGCAGCTGAAGGGAACAGAGCAGCTGAGCCCTATGCCAGCCTACAGCTGAGATCGAAAGAAGCTGGGCCCATGGAGCCTTAAGAGGAAAGAGGAAGGCTGAACCCTTGCAGATATCGCCCACTATCTTGCTTCAACATGTGGCAACAGACTTTAGTGAGGAACTAATCTTGAGTTGAACTCTTTAGGGCCTTGTAACTGTAAGCTTCTACCCCAAATAAATACCGATTATAAAATCCAACAAATTTCTGGTACTTTACATCAGCACCCCTTTGGCTGATGAATACAATGAATACAGGTCACCTTTCCCACAACAGAGAATTATCTGGTCCAAAATGTCAGTAATGCCTCTTTTGACAAACTCTGCTCTCACCTGACTGTATCTATTATTTTATTGATAATTCACCAAATAATTTTGAGGCTACCCCTCACCTTACTGAATAGATGGAGGCATAGTTGTGTGACTACATTATTGAAAGGTATGCAACACACTTTTAGGCACCTGAATGACTTTGAGGGCTTCACATGGGCTAGAACTTACTTTATGAAACAGTGAGCAGCAGTGACAAGCCAGCTGTTACTAATCAGTGTGGCTCCGCATTGGTGGACATTGTTTTGTTGAAGACTAGCTTGCCAGGGCCATTCCCCTTCCTGGGCATTGGTGCCCCCTGCTATTTTGTTGCCAGAGCGAGTTATTGTGCGTTGTCCACAACCTGTTCAAAATAGAGTCTATTAGCATTGATATTTCATATGCATGCATTGCTATGGTAAGCAAACTCCCCATAATACATGTCTTTACTAACTATTAACTGAGGGGAAACTCATAGCCTTAGGACTGACTGACTGCTGACATGAAATTTCCAGAGAATGCATTAAAAATGATTGACATCCTTTTTCCCTCCTCCCCCTACCCCAACCCCAACACTCATATACACAATCTGTGTGTCTGCATGACCTCACTATAACCTACTACAGAGGTAGGTGGAATTAAATATTTAAATTTAGAAGAATACAATTGTATAACAAGTTTTGTGCAAGTTAGTAACTTTCTAATTTTGGTGAACAATTATTGTACAGCAATGATTGCTACGGAAACATTCATAAGGAAATATAAATGAATTGGATGTAAAGGAAATATTGATGGGATACAGAGTAGACATAAATGTGTTCACAATCAACTCACAATATACAATATCTGGATCCAAAAAATTACACATGAAGATAGCCAACCATCTTCTAAAGTTACGTGTGTCTCTGAACCAAGACTGCACTTCAGTTTATTTTTCGATCCAGAGAAACTGCAGAACTCTTAAGTTTTAAAAGCAAATCAGCAGTAATGGTACAACCTCACTATTATTATTTCTCCCCCCATCACGTTCCCTTGACTATCTCATCTTTACTTCAACTAAAGCTCTGAGTTTGTCCTTTAACAGTTTCTGGTATCTTCTACTAGTGATTGTCACGCTCATTAATAAACATTTTTAGAGGACAGGAACCATATCTTTAAAAATATATATTTACAGACCTACCACAGAGAACACAAAAGGAGTTCAACAAATGTTTGTAGAAATAAAGTCTATATAGTCCATGAGACATCTTGAAATAAAAATGATACTTGACTGCAAAGCCCTTTTCTGTAGGGGGTATTTTCCTAGGCATTAGAAAGTTAAAAAGCTTTCCATAATCAATGTAGGGGGCATAGATTAAAGCAGTGGCTCTCAATGGAGGATAATTTCACCCCCAGGGGCTATTTGGCAATATCTGGAAACATTTTTGCATGTTATTGTTATCTAGTGTGTAGAAGCCAGGGATGCTGCTAAGTATTCTACAGTGCATGGGATAACCCTCCCAGCAACAAAGAATTATCTAGCCCAAAATGCTAATAGTGTTAAGGTGGAGAAACCCAGATTAGAGAAAGGTACTTTTACCAAGAATGAGAACATTTAAATTAATTAGAAAGGTTAGATGGTTAATTGTTTCATGAAGATGTTATGCTTTTATGTGCCTAAATGTACCTTATGATATTCTTCCTGAGGGTAGAAAGGCATTAGAAGTGCAGGGTAGCTCTTATAGACTTTGGTACAGGTCTTCACTGGCTCTCTAAGTCCTTAACTTTCTACAATGATTCTGGATTAGTCTCTTGATGCAACCCAAACCTCAGGTTGTTAGGCAGCCTCTTCATAAAGCTGAAGTGGAGGTTTGGTGGTTGCTATTTCTGAGGAGAGGACTCTCACATTGACTCACAGAATGTAACTACCTTTTCTTTTCCTATTTCTTCCCACTCCCTTAACATGGACACTTAAGAGGAAAAAAAAAAAAAAAATCCAGAACCCAAAGGTATAATGGTTCCTCCCTATCCTCCCTTCTCTGTTTGAACAACTCCTAGAGGAAGTTGGCTTTTACTCAGCTTCCTCAAGAGGAATATAAAAACAAAGATCCTTTTTTTGTGGGCTAGGGGAATCTCCTCCTGGCAACTTTACTTCCCTGTTTCTGCTCTTACTCAGAATTTTAATTCAATTTATACCCATGTATCAACTTCCATTCTGATTTCTCACTTACTCATGAGTATTGTGACTATTAAGCTTTCAGCCTCCACTCTGCTGAAGCCTTACATAGCACCTTGTAGCTTTTGTTATGTCAAAAGATGTCATAGGGTAAATTTCAAGGACATAAGGAATATAATGAAGATATACTAGCTGTTATTTTCAGAAACACCAGAGAATCTATCAAAGAACTTACAGCACCCCTACCCTTCTAACTTCTACTCCATCACCTATCACTATACTTTGGTACACTTTACATCACATTCCAAAACTCTATTCTTTGCTTAACCTTGTTTGATTTTTCCTGCCCACCCCTCCCACATTTTATTTAAATATGATAAAAATACCAAATATGCCAGTTCAATTGGGAGAAAGACAAATTGGCTGTTCTTTTTTTTTTTTTTTTACCACTGCTTTTATTCCTATCTTGAGTACCCATCTTATACCAACTGATGAATTCCCAAATGAGGATTTTGGTTGTTTGATACTGAAATTTTAATTGGAATAGTTGACTTTTAACAGGTCTTTTCAAGTTGCTTGAGGATTGCTCAACCTAAATATATCAGAGAGAAAAATAATGTAGTACAGCTTTGTGTTTAAGTTTTCCCAGGTTGCTCAGAAATAACTATACTTATGACTGAAGAATAGTATGAGCTGTTGGGCTGGTGTCACTTGACTCTGGAGGGCAACTCCTCTAATCCATTTGTCCCAATCAGTCTTGGTCCCTAGATAAGAGAGTACTTCACCCTTATCCTGACAGCCTGCTCCTACCTTACTCAGGTTCCAGTATCCCTAGAGCAGTAGTTTGAGAATGCAAGCAGATACCTTGGCTGGCAGCTCTTACTTCTCAACACATTAAACTTGGCTGATAAGATCAGAATTCCACAGTGAGTTCCTATGCCTGAGGTTCTCATAGGCAAATATAGAAGACAGAAATAGCTAATATTTATTGAGTGCTCATTATGAGTCATGAACTCTTGCATTTGTGTTACTTTATTTCATCTTTGCAATAACTTGGAGCTAAGGCTTTGAGAGGTTAAATAACCTGTGTAAAGTCATCCAGTTAATAAGTAGCAAGGGGTGCAAAATTCATGTGTACCTGATTTTAGATTCTAAGTTCTTAATCATCACTGCTTGATTCTTGTTACCCCCTGAGCAAGATGGCATCAGTCAATTTAAAGCCCACTGCAGTCACCTTCATACACATTTCTAAAATCAGGCTTCCCATTACACCTTTATCAACACAATATTGACTCAAGTGGGAGTCTTCTTTGGCATCCAAGGAATTAAGTTTCTCTAGAAAATGATTCTGTGTTGATAAACTTACAGGCATTGAGAAGATTTTCTGCTGCTGGCATTGCAATATCTGAAAGTCAAAAGAAAGAAAATGGAAATATTTACATTTATGAATGTTTGATTTTAATAATATAATATTTTGTTTGGGGAGAGCACATAATCAGTAGGCATAATCACCTTATTTAATCTTGACTACATAATTTCCATGTCCATAAATTAGAATAGAAATTAATAGAATCTTAGTGTTCATTCTTCTGTTTTGATAGAGAATCTCAAATCCTTCACTATAAGCGATTGGAGAAGGGGCCTGGGTTATGGAAAGTACTCCAATGAATGAAAAATGGTGTTCTCCCACCATATCCTGAATACAAATCACCAGAAAACTGAATGTATTTGACACCCTTTTTACATGGCACTTCATATTATTTTGGGCCATCCCTCAATCCAGCCACAGCCGTGGTGACCAATTCCATACAGGTTTGGATCAGCTTTGTTCAGGGGTAACTTGACAGGTGCCCTTCTCAAGTCTGTACCTAAGACTTTTTGCTTTTTCCAGAAGAAACCTATTGGATCTTCCCAGATACTCAACATGGAAAAGTGCGAGTTAATGCCCAATCGGGCCACATGGATGCTTTTCCCTATAGTCACATGGGAAGATGTTTCTGAGACATAAGGTTCCACGGGATACAGCTTCTAGTAGTGGCTAAATTTCCTTCCCCATTTTATTCGTCCTGCCCTTCACAATTTTCAGATTGCAAGTCTTTGTCTCAGGTTCTTCTTTTTTTTAGGAACCAGGCTAAGATGGTCAAATAACTATATATGATAAATAATGCCAGTAACCAGCAAGGCATACACACATATTTGTGTATTTGTGTGTGTGTGTGTAGAGCATTTTACTCCTTTTAAAATTAGTAATCTTTGTGTGGTAAGTTACAATGATCCAGAACATTCAATTAAGCATTCCACCCCATTCCCCATTCATTTTGGATAAAAAATAATTTATTTTACTAATAAGGCAGACTTTAACATTGTCTACTCATTCCTGGATAGACAAATCATTCCAGGGAATATTGCAAGACGAGATTATTTACTCCAGACAATTTTTCTATGGGCCCCACATCTCTGCAGAATTGCAAACCTCTTCAATTCATGTGGGAAATGTGTGGGAAAAGAGTGAATAAATGACACAATTATCCCCCAAATTTGGAAAAGCAGGGAACCACAAATCCAATAGCCATTTCTCCTTAAGAATTCCTTGCCAAAGTATGTTCATTTAAAGAAAATTAATACACTTTTCCCCTTTATTAGAGAAGTTGTGGGTTTACAGAGCAAATATGCAAGGGTTCCTATTTGGAATGATGGAAATGTTTCGGTAGGTTCATTTTTATTATGCTCTTGGGTTTTTATAAATCCAGGAGGAGTTCCAGTTCTGCTTGCCATTTACAGTTACACACTCTTATATTAGGTTTTAAACCTAAACTGGGAGACAAAGGAATTCTTTACCAGAAAGTCAACCTGTCTCAACAAAAAGGCAGGAGCAATTCAGCAGTCAGAGGGGCTATGAGATGAGCCACACCTAGTTAAAACAGAAAGTTGGCATATTTCCATCTAACCCTTTAAAGCTGCCTCCCAGAGGTTATTTTTTGCTTAACATTGTACCTCTAGAGTTTAGTTTTGAGTTTTGGGCCTTGGTAAAATATATCAAACCATATTAAGGTTTTGGGAAATAATTAAACTCTTTTACCTGGCCTGGAAAAATGTTAATTCCTACACCTTAAGAATGAATTATTTAGAAACCCTATTATGTTCAGAGAAGTTCTTTTCTTTCTTTGAGGTTTTCTTTTTTGATACATGACTTGCTAAAGGAAAGAAATGTTTTGGAGTAGTAATTAAATTTTAATAGTTGCTTTATCCCAGAGATTAATAGTATAATCACCACCTGGGTGAGGTGGAAGACAGTCAGGCTACAATGAATGGAGAAGTGACTTAAACTGTCACCCATTCAGACTGAGTCAGTGTTGTGGCTGTTTGTGTCTCCTTCCTTTTAAGTCTCTTGGCTCACACTCAAACGCTGGAACTCCTGTAACTTTACCTCTGAATCAAGGCGTCAACAATGTAACCTAGGATACTCTGTTTACATGTACCACGGAAAGGAAGAGACAAACAAGGGCACTGTTCTTGCCAATGAGGAGATTGCTCCAAAGGATAATAAGGCAAAGCATTTAAAAAAAACAGCTCAGCAAATGTGCATTGGTCTTCTGTATGGTCAGGAATAAAAGAAGAATAGACATGGGCAGTACTCTCAATGAACCTGAAGTCCAGTGGAAAAGACGGATACCTAAGTAAATAAGTACTTTATTATTTACTTATTTAAAATAACTAAACCCTTATTTACCTATAAGTAATACAAGTAAATTACTTATATTTATTAGAGTTTAGTTTTGAGTTTTGGGCCTTGGTAAAAGGCCCAAAGGGTTGTAGCAGAAGTATGCATAGGAACTTGGTGCACCAAGAAAAGTCACGTAGCATGGCGAATAGGAACAGCTATCAAGGAGGATAGGAACAGCTGATGACGAATATTCTTCTGGGGAGTCTGTCAAGAAAATGATTTTACTGAGGGCAAAATGGGCATAATTCACTGAATGTTGAACATTCAACATTCAAAAATGTTGAACATTTTTCTAACAGATTAGAAAAGATGCTTAGATGCTCTCTAAGTGGACTTTTGGATCTGTAGTGTCTCAAGTCATTGATGATTATTTCATATTGGATGTCTTTCCAGGACAAGGAAATAAGAAATGCAAGTTTGGATGCAAATTCTGATATCCAGTGAATATTTTATTCCTTAAGAGAAGAAATCTAAAACAGATCATTTTAGTGAAAACTAAATTGCATCATTCTGATGTATAAGAAAAAATTCTACAGTGATGGTAGATTCATTTATAATATATATTTTATATAGATCATAGGCATTAACTCTGCTTAGGCGAATTTACTACCTTACACAAGACAAAATGCTAAACTAGTTGATCAATTCTACTTCTCAGGTAATATTTTCCTAGTGTTCTAGTATTAAAAATATAGAAGAGTTTAGCTCTATTTTTTTATGGAATGTGTTTTATGGGGTCTTTAAAAATGTTCAAGTGGTGGATTTCTGAAAACGTTGTAACTATAAATTTACTTGCACTCAACGATCAAAGTAACTATTATATATAGTCATCCTCCAGCATGGGAGTTCATTCATAAAATTTTCACCACAAAGTGTTATTCTGGAACTTTATTCTGACTGGTCTGGATTAAAAGACAAAACCTTTACTTGCTGCAGGTTTTGATTAGTTACCTGCTGCATGCTTAACCTCATTAAATGCTTTTCTTTTTGTGTCTAATTAGACTGAAAATTATTTCTGTGGTTAGACATTACATATCATTTGTCATTCCTCAGTGTAATGTAGGGTAGTTTTGCAAAGTATATGCCTTCAATATGTTTGCCATTTTGACTCTGAACACAAAAAATTTTTCATGATTTTATTAGGCTCTGCTTGTGTGTGCAAGTGGTAGTTTTCAAGGTAGAACTGTGCACCATTTTTTTTACCTTTATGAAGAATTTAAGAAATATGAAAGTCAGAGATATCTATTTTTATTTGGATATTATATATGCTACTCTTATGACTCAAGTCATTGTTGATTTTAAGCTTGGAAGCAGTACAAAAGCCTGGTGAATGAAGAGAGGAGAAGACATGTAGAGAAGAGTACATTTAGGCCAGGAGTTTTTAACCTTTTTTGTTCCATGGACACCTTTGCCATTCAGGTGAAAACCACAGCCCCCTTACTAAGTAGACACTATACTGTATATTATTTAATAAGTATATCACACTTGCACCAACAAGTCCCCACAAGAATAATGTTTTTTTGAATTCCAATCAAGCTCATGGACTCTTTGTTAAGAACCCCTGGTTTACGCAGTCACTTTATGTAGTGAGTAGTGCGTAATGTAAATGATATGCATCCTTGTACTTCTAAGGGCTCTTTTGAGGATGCACATTGAACAGGAAGTTAATATTTAAGATTAACACTTTCAGTTTGGAAATTTTCTGGTTTGATTCTTCCAGGTATCTAGAGAACTTGTGAAGATCTGCACTTGGATTGCACAGCTCTGATGTCTCAGAATACTCTGGATTCCCTTCAGTTCATGCCCATTGCTTCCTTTAAGTCTCAAGAGGTAGCACCTCCAAGAAGCATTCCTTCTTATCTTCCTCGTCTTAGACCATTACATAGCTTCATGTTCCTTTGCCAGTTTGCATGTAGTAGTTTCTGGTGCAAAATAACCCTGACCTGGTAATATTCACTTGTTAATTCGGTTAATTTGTTTTTCTTCTGCAACTTATTTCAAGCTGCTTGCTTTTACAATAACTGTGTCTTTCCTAGAAGGAGAAGAATAAGGCTTCTTCTAGGAACTACATATGGTTGAAAGAAAAATAAATAAATAAAAATATTCTGGTAGAGGCTAATAGACCCAATTACAACCATAACAGAATTTAGAGACTCATTTTTCTGCAATTCTTAAAAGTAACTCCATGATAATGACATGGTTTTTGAAGTTGTAAAATTAAGCATTCATTAAATATAAACCACCTCTATTCTTTTCTTAGTCATGAGTGTTTCTTCTGAAATTTTGTATAAGGGGCAAAGAATGCAGAGGTATGAAAAGTGGTAAAAACTGGTTAGGAAGAAATTCCTGAAATCTTTAAGCTCAAATTGTTGGCCTGAGACTGAAAGACTTGGTAAATACAGGAAATTTCTTTCTTTTTACAAAATAGCTATGAATATGTTGAGTGTCTCTTCCCTTCCCATATTGTTGTTGTTGTTATTTTCCCTCATTATAAGCTTTAATAAACAGATGCACAGCTTCGAAACAGAAATCATCTTAAGGGGGAAAATGTTAAAATTGACGTTTAGTATATGACACTTTCAACTATTTAAACTGCATTGTATTAGGAGAAACAGAAAGGAAACAGTCACATGTTATTCGTCAGTAATCTAAAAGAAGAATCAAGGTGATTTTGTCGAGAAGATGGCGTCGATCTAGGTGGTTGCTCACGGTTCAGATCTCCCGGGACGGCTGACTGTGGACGCAGGTCCCGCCCGAGGGTCTGAGCTGTGGGCGTGCGGAGTGGGAAACTTGGATAGTCTAGCAGCTGGCGGATCCACGGTGTGGAGTGATCGGTGGAGATTCGTGAGTTCTGGGCCTGCCTTAGGTGGTCAGCAC
>JAQZBX010044747.1:0-21265 GCA_029593785.1 Cabassous unicinctus
GTAATATCAGTATTTTAAAACTTTAATTTCTATAGAGACCAAAGAGGAAAAACTTATATTGAGAAGAACATTTTTCAAATTTCTGTGGTGTACCATCTAATTTAACTTGTCTGGTCAGTTTATTTGAACAGCCTAGCTAACATGGATTTATACAATACCCTGATACACTTCAAGGTGTTTTGGACAAAAGATAGGAAAGCATCTGCAAAGTCCTTTAAGGTACTGGAGAAAAAGCATGGAGAACTATTAAATCTTGTCTTCTGAGGAATTCTTACTATTCTCTCACAAGCAATAGGAGCTAATAAAAGGAAACATTCTAATAAACTAAGCCCTCGATCCTGAGGCCTGCACTTAAGAAACTTATTTTTGTAATGATGAAGCTAAGCCTCATTATAATTAATGCCTAAGAGACACCTCCTAAAAACCTCTTTTGTTGCTCAAATATAGCCTTTCTAAGCAAACTCTGCAATTAAGCTCAGTCCCTCCCCTCTATGTGGGACATGACATGATTTTCAGGGATAAAGTTTTCCCTGGCAACATGGGAAATGACATAATTCCCAGGGATAAGCTCTACCCTGGCAATGTGAAAATTAGACCAAAAAGGGGAAAAGCAATAAAACAAAATAAAGTTTCAATGACTAAGAAATTTCAAATACAGTTCGGAAGTCATTATGGAGATTACTCTTATGCAGATCCCAGCAGATAAGCAAACTGCCACCGTAGGCAAAGCTGCAAGGAACAGTGTTCCTGGAAACCCTAAGGAATACTCCAAGCTCTATATAGAAAAAATAAATAAAAATTATTTCCCCAATGTAATGTAGTTCTGTCACTTTCATTTAAAACCTAAAATTCCCAATTTACTTATTAAGTTTATTTTTCAGGGAATTAAAGCCTTCAGATTGTTCCTATGCCAGAAATGCCCAGAAATCAAGAGATACCAGTCTGTTCAAGAATGAAAACAAGTTTCATTCCTCTACCCTATTATATCAATGCCCCTTTTCAGCATGAAGAAATTATTGCAGTCACCACCCAAAATTATATCTCAAGATTGAAGAAAAATGGACAAAACAAGAGGAAGGATTTGTGACCAAGGATAAGAATTAACAAATGATTGTGATTATTGAAACATTATACATATATGCCTTTTTACTTTCTATTATATTGTGGAAAAGCCAAAAAGTAAATACTTGAAATTATTGAAACTGGCTGAACTAGAATCCAGATGCCTTGATCTTTGATAATTATTGTAAAACTATACAACCTTTATCTTGTGATTGAAAAATCTTGTACCATTTTGTACCCCTAAACTGTTTTACAACTTTAAAGTCTTATGATTACTAGACAATCCCTTAATGTTGATTAAATAAGGAACCTGAGCCAGCCTCATGCAATTACTCATTAACATAAAGCTGCCTATCTTTGGATACTATAAAACTATCAGAATTATTACAGCTTGGGGAGACAGATTTTAGTCTGTTAGGTGATATGAATTCCTTGCTATGTGCTGGCAAAGAACTTTTTCTCCCTTTGAAAGCCCCATGTCTCAGGAATTGGTCATTAATGAAGTGCATTGTGCAGAGAGCCCTATTTTTTCCCCAGTATCAACCTAAAATATAATGTTTTAAGGTCAAACAATGTTTCACTTTGCTTCACAATGTGCAGGACTAAGACACTAAGAGACAAGAAGAAAATACAATAAGTAGTCCTGCTTTGTATCCTGATCTAGAAAAAGGATATGTTTATTATGTGGAAATATTTGAATAAGAATGCATTACATGATATGAAAATATCTTGCCAGGGAAATTGGATATTATCAATGTATAAAATTAGAGTATCCCCTGTTATATATATAGAATGATCTCATTTTTGTAAATCACGCACACACTTTTTTTTTTGGTTTTTATTTTGTTTATCAATAAAAATACTAAAATGTTAGTGAAAAACTCAGAATAATGGGAATATTGTGTTATATCCTTATTTCTGCTAATTGTATAAAATATTTATATATTGCTTTTATAATAATAAATTATTTTGAAATATTTACCTAAAAAAATAAAGATGCATGGACTCCTGATAGTAATTATGCCTTAAAATTAGAATTTTCTGGAAAGAATTTTACACTGAAATTTTGGCATTTTCTTCAGAAAGTTTCAAAGTGACCTTTGGAATCATAGTCCTAATGGTTTTCAGGACTATTCCAAACTCTCCATTAATTGAGCTGCTATGGATCATATTGATACAATATATTGTCTAACAAACTGCCATTGCCAATAATGAAATTTATTTGTTTATTTATTTATTTATTTATTTATATTTAAAACAATTCTAAAGCAGTGCAGTCTAAGGTTTGCTTAGCTGATCAACATGCTCAGAGGCCCAGGACCGTTATTTCAGTGTCAATGCAAATGTACAATTGATATACTTTGATACATTGCAATTTTTGAAAAAAAATTAAAATTTATATTTCCATACTTTGTAGTGAAAACTAAATATTTTTATAGAATGAATAAAATCACACCATGTTTTCATCACTCTTGACTCTGCAGTTTATTTTTTTCAAAATTGCATACCAAAATTATAAATAACATAAATGGGCCTCTGATATGACATTTCTGCTTCCCTCAATCAGAATTCTTTACTGTCTTATCTCATGCTCGCATCAATTGAAGCAAATATAATTCTATTCAGCTTTATAATATATTCCATCTCCAATACTGTATGTACTTGGTACACACCCCTTTAGTGAATTCTCCAGTTATTAAAAATTATTCTTTGCAGGGTTGTAAATGAGGATAATGTGTTTGGTTAAAAAAGTGCAGTATAACTCCCCAGATATCCTGATATGCTCCCCTCCAGCAACCTTTAAAAAGTTGTGCATAGAAAAGCCCATGCTGGAAATAATTTGAAAGATAAAGTTAAAAACAAGAATGCCAGGCACCTAAGTATTAGGATAGTCATGCAGCATCATTTAAGATTTAAAGATAAAACCTGAAAACAATCAGGTTGTCAGAAATCAGGGGTTGGTTACATTATTTGACTCTATAATGGAAAACTGTTTTTAATTTGAATGAATTGTTAACTATAACACTGAGAGAGAAACTGTTAGAAAATATGTTAAGTGAAACAAGTGCTTAATATACATATGATCCTTTCAGCATACATAAAAAAATGCATCTCAATCCAAAATATGGAATAGAAAGTTTACAAAGAGAAAATGCAAATGTATTGCATTTACTAAAATGTTATCAAGGGTAATTATTATTTAAAAAATCGGAATACATTTTGGAGTTAAGAAAGGGGAAGAAGTTGTGGATGGGAATGTGTACATGGGGGTAGTAATTTTAAAGGTCCTGGGAAAGTCGTTGTGCTTAATGAATGGTGATTATACAGGTATTGTTTTGCAGTAATTCTTAAAAATGTAAATATATTTATAGACATTCCTCTATATGTCTGACATATTTCACAAAATAAAGTTTTATAAAATGCAAATCTTTATAAAGCAGGATAATATCTTACCACTGCATTATATGTGCACTATTTTAAAGCTATCTTTGACTAAATTTTCTGCTCTCAAAATGTTAGTAATGACTTTCTTCTTGATTTTATTTTTCTAAGCAAACTTATTACAAATTCTGCATCTGTACTACAAATGATGCAATTTTGTGACTGAAACATCACTACACTTAATCATTGAATACATGGTCCATTGTGAATGTAATTAGTATAAGCTGACAAAGATCTAAAACTTAAAATCCATGTGCATATTTTTGATTCTATAACCTATAATTCAAATAAACTTTCTTAAACTAAGAAAAAATGATTTGGGTTGTTATGGTTGAATTGTGTCCCCTCAAAAGATATGTTCAAGTCCTAATCCCTGGTTCCATGCATGTGATCTTATTTGGAAACTAGATCTTTGAATAAAGCCAAATTGAATTCGGGTGGTCCTAAATCAATGCTACTGGTATCCTTATAAGAAGGAGAAAATTGGGCATAGGCAGACAGTGAAAATATGGCTATGCCACCAAGGCAGAGACTGAGTTATGCTGCAAGCAAAGAATGCCACGGATTGCTGCCGAGCCACTGCCAAAACCCTACAGACTTCAGAGGAAGCATGACTCTACCAACACCTTGATTTTGGACTTGGAGCCTCCAAAACTGCGAGACAATAAATTGCTGTTGTTTTAAGCCATCCGGTTTGTGTTATGACAGCCCCAGCAAACGAAGACAATAGTTAAAAGGAATATCATGTATTTAGGAAAATCACCCCATAATAGTCAAAAGTCAGATGTCTTCAGTTGTAAAACTGCTGAACTTTAAGTAAAGCAGAGTGGGGTGGGAACATGAGCATCATGACCAAAAGCCCAACTCACTGAGAAGGGAAATAAATTCAGTTTGGAAATGAAGTGTTTGAAGTGTGTGCAGCTGCAGAAGGCAAATGGGAAAGGTGTTTCTATAGCACAGGAAAGGCCCCAACACGCATATGCTTGAAGAGAGTACTTTGAGAATGTATATGAAGATACAGTCACAGCTAATTTACATATCCTTCCTTTAAGACTCATGCTCTAACTTTAACCTTTTCCATGTATACAATATATTGATTTTTTAAAATGTATTGGGATTATTCTAAGTTTGCATCTAAACCATCTCCTAGCAATGGATTTCTGCTAAAACAAAAACTTTCTTTGTTCCTGATTATCCATGCCTAAAACACTCGTAACATTCCATTATAGCACTGGGAGTCATATTAGAAAAGAAATGTCCTTGAAGCCACCATTAATGATGCTGTTTAATTTCAAGCCTTCCTGATATTGTGGATTTATGTGTAACCATTTATATGAGACAGTTTTCCCTCTAAAAGATTTTTGCAAGGTGAAAGAAGAATCTGGGTTAAATAACCTTAATCTTGTCATAAAATGTTTCTAAAAGTCTGATTAATATACAAAAGCTGTCAGTTCTGCTTGAGGTAATTACAGTGACTCTAGCCCACAAACGCTGGAGAGTGGCAGCCTCTTCACTCCCATTCACATCCACCAACTTCCTGTAGTCACTACCAGCCATCCCTACCTTTTAAAAAATGAAAGCTAAAAAATAGGGCTAAGTAAAACCTCGTCTATCCATACAGTGGACTATGACTCAGTGATATAGAGAAATGAGCTATCAAACCATGAAAAGGCATGGAGGAGCCCCAATGAATATTGCTATGTGAAAGAAGCCAGTCTGAAAAGGCTACAGACTGAATGACTCCAATTATAAGAAACTCTAGAAAAGGCAAAACTATTGAGACAGTAAAAAGACCGTGGTTCCCAGAGGTTTGGGGCAAGGAAGGGAGGGATGACTAGATGGAACACAGGGGATATTTAGGGCACTATCGGCACTCTGTAAGATAACAAAATGGCAGTTACATGACATTACGCATTTGTCAAAATGCATAGAAGTGTGCAACACAGTGTGAACCTTACTGTAAACTGTAGGCTTTAGTTAATAATAATTTACCAATATTGCTTTATCAATTGTAACAAATGTACCACACTACTGCAAGGGAATTGGAGTATCTGTGTACATTCTGCTCATTTTTTCTGAAAACATAAACCTTCTCTAAAAATATAAGATCTATTAATTTTTAAAGCTACATCCAACCTGACATATGAGCAACAGACTAACATAAGATAATGGGTAGTCAATTAAAAAGAAAACTTTCAAAATATAAATAGCCACCAACTGTTATTTTTCAATGTCCGGATAGAAATTCTTCCTTTATTAGACTGGTTTTAATGATTACTGTTATAATTAGGATTATCATTAAAACCCCAAAAATGTGAGAGAACTGATTGGGGAAGAGGAATTTTCAATAGCAATTTCAATAATAAAAGAGGTATATGCCTGTTTCTATTCAATGAAACAAGAACACAGAGAAAACTTTTATGTGATTTCCATAGGGAAAATGAAACAAATGGATTCAATTTAAGAAAATCCGACAGCAAATGTAATAATGTATGTGAAAATGATTTGTCGTCTTAAGGAAAAAATACATAATATATATCCCAGACAGAAATTTGAAATAGCATAAATTCATAGGTTCTTCTTTCAAATGATACCTATACATCTAAAATATAAATTTACCAAAAGCATGTAAAGCCTTTTCAGCAAACAAAATATTTTAAAATCCTCTCCAGCTTGATAGTAATATAAACACTTGATTTGTTGTGAATAGAAGTTATGGGAAATGAAATAAGAACATATCAATTTGTCATAGTTGCTCGGGGTCAGAATTGAAAAAACCCTGTATATATTAAATATGACTTTAGCTGTTATTCCATCCATCAAAGAGCTATAATGACTGGCAGTTCCACATGAAGGTAGGCAAAGCCCTGCAGAAGGTACTTGAAGTTCTACAATCTTCTTTCACTCATAAATTAATGTCCAGTATACTTTTAGTATTAAGAAAATATTATTTTATGGAAGGTCATTTTCAATTATTAATTCACTCAACATTATTTGGCATGTGGTTCCTGTCAAATGCTATGCTATGTGCAGAAGAAAGGGGTGGAGGAAATCCCATCTGTCTAGGACTTTAGTTCTTACAATACAATTTCAAATATTTGTTAATACAGTCAGTAAATATTTAGCAGGAATAGTTCAGATCGATTTGGCAAAAACAAAAAACAGGCATCTTTGATGACCACTTTCTTGTTACAATGAACATGCCCTATGTAACTAAAGAATTAAAATATACTGCCTACAGTATACAGCGAACATGACAAGGGCCTGTAGGAGAGGCCACAGCACCTTATCAGGGAAGGGGCTACTGTGTAGGCCCAGGTGGCAGGTAAGGGAGAAGGTCTCTGTGGTTAAGCAAAATGTAACCAGTCAAAGCTGCTGGGAGGAGGCAGTGGAAAAAAGGGCCTAAGAAAGTGCGAAGTGCCCCACTTTCATGAAATGTCATAAAATTGGCCAGACTAATCCTCATTACCTCAGTGAGGAAAGCATTCCTATCAGGCTAATTTTATATATATATATATATATATGTCAACTCTATTAAAAATAGTTTATAAGATAACTATATTCTAAACTTAGTAATCTATTAGTCTACATCCTTTCCTAACCAAGTCACACACAAGGAATATTATAATGATATATGAAAATAAAACTGAAAACTTCTACCAAACTCTACCATCACTTTGGCCGAATGAAACATACTTGGCAGTCAAGGAATTTATAAATTGCATATTGCTTTGCTGATGTTCTTTAAGAACTACTTAACTCACCCCAAGTGTCCAGATAGCACTTATTTTCATGCAGAAGGAAGAAAATTTGAAAATGTCTACTCCTTTTCACCAGGAGTGAAGTACAGTTTATAACAAAACTGTTTTCAAAATCATAGAAGATCCACTGAATAGCTGCTTTAAAGAACACTGTCACAAAAAAATAATTTTAAGTACAAACAAATGCATTTATTAAAATAAAAATGTATACAAATAAATGGGAAATTTGAATTAAGAATATATTAAGAGTAAGAACTAAGATCGCTTTAGAAATTTATCATGGAAATGTTCAGGAAATAAATACATTTACCATTATGCTTAAATGTTTCTGATAAATTACCTTTTCAAAACTTGCCTTCAACAGCATTAGAGAGAGTATATCAGTTTGCTCTAAAATGATTTCTGTGGGAATTAAAAGGTTTCATTAAGGATTTCCCAATCCATGCTTGCAAAGTTGCTTGAAAAAGGGAAACCACTCAGGTGGAAAAATTGAATGAGGACATTTTCATTAACATACTTGTAGCTTTAGCAACATTTGGCCTCTTGTTAAATGTGCAATATTTAAAGAGAAAAACATAAACAGGAGTTATATTGCCAGAGAACAGAAAATAAGAGGTAGGGAAAGCAATCATATGGGATTTGGGACAAATTTCATAAGTGAAAGAAAAAATATTATACTTATTATGTCTTGGCTAGACCTTCATTTGGAGACTCTATTAGCTTTTACAGGCTGCTGTAACAAACTACCACAAGCTCGTGGCTTACAGCAACAGAAATGTATTAACAGTTCTGTCGGCTAGAAATTCAAATTCAAGGTACAGGCAGGACCATGCTCCTTCTGACACCTGCAGGAAGAGAATACTTCCTTGCCCTTTCTACTTTCCAGTGTTCGCTGACAATCCCTGGTGTTCCTTGATTTGTGTAAGCCTAACTGCAATGTCTGCCTCCATCCTCCTAAGACCATCTTCCCTCTGTGTCTACTTGTGTCTCTGTTTTTCTCCTCTTCTTATAAGAACATCACTCATATTGGATTAGGGCCCACTTTAATCCAGTTTGACCTCATTTTAACTAAAAAGAGCTACAGAAAACCTATTGCCAAAGAAGGGGTTAGGCAATAACCTCTATTGGGGTTAGGACTTCAACATAGCTTCAGGAAGGGGAGCACAAACCCACAACTGAGACTATCGTAAGACTATAAAGCAGCTCAAAGTAATCCCCATTGTGCTGAAATACATCAAATTAGTTTGAAGCCCAGGAATGATTATGAAATCAATAGAACAGAATATTGTATGCAGGCATACATCTCTATCATTCTATGTTGTAAAACATTGAACTTGTGTCTTTATTAGTAAAAAGACATTAGTCCCATTCTTTTAACAGTGACCTGCCAACATGGGCCGTGTTTGTACCAAAACCATGAAGAAGGCAGCCCAGGACATCACTGAGAAGTACTTTGCCCACCCAGGCAACAGTGATCACAAGAACAAGCGTGTGTGCAAGGAGATCACCATTAATCCCAGCAAAAGCTCCGTGACAAGATAGCAGGGCTACGTCACATACCTGACGAAGCGAATTCAGTCCCGTGAGAGGTATCTCCATCAGGCTGCAGGAGGAGGACAGAGAAAGGAGAGATAATCATGTTCCTGAGATTTCAGCCCTGATCAGGAGATCACTGAAGTAGATCCTGACACTAAGGAAATGCTGAAGCTCTTGGACTTTGGCAGCTTCTCCAACCTGCAGGTCACTCAGCCCTGAGTTGGAATGAATTTAAATCACCACGTGGAGCTGTTTGAATCTGGCTGCTGTGACGTAATATTTTCAGTAAACCTGGGGACGAAAAAAAAAAAAAAAAAAGACATTAGTCCCTTCCACATGTCATAACTTGTTAATTATGATAAAACTTTTGGTAAAAAGCAACATAAAAGAGAATATGTTTCAAAATTGTGAATATATAGTAAAGCAGGTTGAGAGAACAACATGTGACAGTCCTTATAAACA
Organism: Cabassous unicinctus; assembly: GCA_029593785.1. Taxonomy (NCBI): domain Eukaryota; kingdom Metazoa; phylum Chordata; class Mammalia; order Cingulata; family Chlamyphoridae; genus Cabassous; species Cabassous unicinctus. The sequence goes on from JAQZBX010044747.1 coordinate 9,264, forward strand.
TTTTGTTTGACCTGCCTCTGGTAAGCTTTGACTTCATGAAACTAGGCTGATCTTTGAATGTGACCACAATTCATAGCATCTAATTTCACTGTTTGTGTTTCAGTTAGATCTTGCTTTCCCTGGTTAGATCCAGCTTTCCCTGACATTTAGCAGCATTGCGAGAGTCACTGCTTTAAAGCTTAGGCTTCAGGGACAGAACCAGGGAAGTGTGACTGGATTTGGATGACCACTCTGCTCTAAAGGAAAGAGCCTACTTAAAGTCAGTGTCATGACAGGCTCCTTTGAAGATGTTTTGACTTTGAAAACTTTGATCATGAAAGTGATCAAAGCCTGAGAATCCAGGAAGATTGACTGCAGAACATGTGATGCCAAAGCAGTGCCCAGGATATGGCAATTCTATCCATGCTTTAATGGAAATATTTACTTAAGAAAATGTCATTCTGAGACATTATTGTTGTTGTTGTATGTAAATCAAAATTCAGAGATGCAAATGTGAATTCGAACCATATTATTAACTCATCTTTCACTGACATTCACAATATCAAGCAACTCTGTAAGCAATGGGGATGTCAAAAAAAGAATGTTACTGGTCCTTTAATGATACTCTTTGTAATTCAATTGCTAATAGTGAAATTAATGTCTGTAACAAGTTTCCCTTCAAATCTGTAATAGCCATTGTAATGTGCTGCCCAGATCCTCCTTCAGAAGCCAGGTCTTATTGCCCAGCTGTTGAGAGTGCTGCTAGCAGATAGCACTGAGCTCTCAGTGCCCCTGAGATCATCTCCTTGGATGTCTGCATCCAGTGACTAGTCATACACTAAGGATTTGGGTCCCATGCGATTCTTAGTTTGGTTTTGTGGTGACTGGTTTCCAGGTGCCATGCTCCATTATTGAAGTTCATCTCACCTTCAGAGCCATGGGGCCAGGTTCTCACTACCGGGCAGCCTAACCTCCCCCTGAGCTCTCTCCTGCTTCCTTACTTTCCTATCCATGGGTGTGGCTCTTCCGAGTACTCGCTGCACACTAATTTCTATCTCAGATTTTGCTTCCCAGGAAGCCCTACCTGTGACAAACCCGGTCCACCTACATCCATAGCGGTTCCTCTAAACTAGACCCTCTGTTTTCTGCTCCCAGCACCTCTCTTGCTCCCTTTGCTTCAACTTTGAGAGAAAAATGGATCAGCAATAGTCTTGTTAGATAATATAAATGAAGACCGTGAGTTTCCCATTAATTAATTCAGAACCAGCGTTCCAGGGAGCTTTTACGGCATGCGGAAACTGGAGAAAGAATGCAGACCCTAAAATCAAACTCACTGAGTTACAGTCCTCATAGAACGTTCCTCATCAGGTTTATAGGACTATTAGATATGGGGAGGCATGTTAAATACCTGGGATACAGAAGTGCCAGTTAGGGGGACCAATTGTCTTTACTGGCTTGTGACTTTCCTAGCTTTAGCATTGAAAGAAAAGCCCCATGTCCAGGAAACCCCTGAGCCACAGGCAAACTGGGAAAGTTGGTTATCCCAATGTCAATATACATTAGCAAACAGTAGTAGGTATACAAAATCCAAACAGTAACTAAAAATTTTGTTGTCTATGGCAACTGCCACTAAAGCCCAAGGGTGTTATTAGTAACATGAGTTTCTCGCTAGCTTAGGGTTTTAACTTATTATTGAGCAGGAAGCATAACTTTAAAATTCCAGCTTTCAAATTGTGAACATTTTAAATGTTGATGACCTGGGGCAATACCATTTACTCCCTTCTTCTGAGCCTTACCTCTACCACAAAAATGAGCCCATTGAGAAAATTTTGCCACTACAGCTTCCTGTCACATGGGTGTATTTCTCTTTCCATGAAACACACTGGGGAAATGTGAAATATATCCTGCCAGAAGCATCATGAAACCCTATATCCAGGGAGCAATTCAGCTGTGCATGAAGTTTTACATATTCATAAAACTGAATGCAAGTGAAAAGCAATTTCCCTAAGAGGAAATAAATCATACTTTTCTTCCTAAAATTTGAGTACTTGGAGTGGTTTTATTATACATAAAAATTAATGTTATAATTACTCTTAGGAATTTTTCTTACTTTATTGATTTATACTTTTGGCAGACTTGCCACCTATACTTCTCTCCCCACAAATTGATTCTGACATCTCAGCAGCATTTACAATAGTGGCTTCTCTCTGTTGTGAAAGTATAAAGTAATTCTAAAATATTTGTGCCAACCCCTTCCACTATTTCTTCTTGTTCCTGTTATAAGCTATAACATAACCTTTGTCTTTGTGTGGATAAAATAAAATTAAGCCTCAGATGGCTCATAAAGTCTGTATTTGTAATGGGATTTTCAATCCTCTAAATAATAGCAGGAGTTACTATGAGGGGGGATATTCTAAGGGCATGGACCCAAAGTGTCACAGACTCACTTTACAGAGTATGATAACCATTCCCACTTGCCATAATTTGGAGTCAAATCAATGTTAAATAAGAGTTTTGTTGATGAGCCTTCCCTTCCCAACATCATATAATCACACTAATAAGACTATATTAAGAGGAGCAGTGGTTTGCAGCTAGAGTTCCGAGAGGTTAACTCTCTTTGAGGAGAAGGAGAAAGGAAAGCCCCAGAGCCAAAAAGGGTGACAGAATCAAGGTCAGTATAGAAACTCAATGCCTTTGGAGCCCATAGCTACAATAAATGACAACCACAGCCCAGCTCATGGCAAGATTAACATACACCCTCACACTAAAGCCTCACACTAACTTATTTCAGTATCTATGACCCTACACAGCATGTTGGACAAGTCAAAAAGCATGAAAAGGGGAACAGGTGTAGTTCAGTGGTTGAGCACCTGCTTCCAATGTACAAGGTCCTGGGTTCAATCCCCTGTGGCTCCTAAAAAAAGTGAAAAAAAGAAAAAAGGCATGAAAATCTGAAAAGATGTAGCAATGATCTGAACCAGAAACAGAAATGACATAGATGCTGGAATTATCATACAAAGATCTAAAATAATCATGATGAATATGTTAAAGTCTCAAAGTACACAATATGCAATACAAGATGGGTAATGTCAGCAGAAAGATGGATATTATAAAAGGAATCAAAGGAAATTCTATAAATAAAAAATACAGGAACAGAAATGAAGAATGCCCTTTGCAGGGCTCATTATTAGACTCAAGTCAGCCAAACAAAGAATCAGTGAACATGAAGTTTGGGCAATAAAAATTACCCAAAATCAGATGCAAAGAAAGAAAAAGAATATCCAACATCTGTGGAACAATATCTACAGGTAAAATGTATATGTCATTTGAAATAACAGAAGAAGGAGAAACAACAGGTCAGAAGAAATATTTGAAAAAATAAAGGCCAAACATTTTTCAAAATTAGTGACAGACACCAAGCCACAGACCCCAAGTTCCTCAGAGAATATCAAGCAGGGAAAAAAAAAAAGAAAAGAAAACAAAGACAAAACAAAATTTAAAATACCCAGCGATTATTGGCAAAATGTGGAAAACCAAAGACAAAAGAGAACATTTTGAAGGCTGCCGGAGGGGGCACAAAGTTTACTACAAGGGAACAAGGATAAATTTTACAGCATATTTTTGCCAGAAACCATGCAGAAAGGAAGACAGTGAAGTGAAAGCTTTAGTTTTGAAAGGAAAAAAAAAAAAAACTGCATCTCTGAATTGTATATTTACCAAAAATATCCTTCAAAAGTGAAAAAAATCTTACTCAACCAAAAACAGAGAAACTCCATGGCCGGCAGAACTGCCCTGCAAGAAATGTTAAGAACTTCAATTCTGCAAGACAACTGCTTGGAAATCTTCAAAATATGAAGTATGTAATAAAACAGAAAATGGACTTTTCTAGAAAATTCACTCAGAGAAATAACCAATTTCAAGGTGTGGCCCTTAGCTGTCTTTTGATTCAGGGAAAATAAAATAGCTATGAAAGTGTGGGATAATTGAGGAATTATGAAGATGAAATGGGTGTTAGATAATGTAGTATGTCCAATTTTCCTAGAAATGATAATGGTATTGAGCTTATATAGGATAAAGTCCTTAGGAGACACATGCAGAAGTTTCCAAGTTTGAAAACTCATGATGTCTGTAATATTTTCAAATAGTTCATACGAGAAAGTATGAGAGAAAGCAAGCATGTAAACAATTATTCAACTATTGAGTCTTGGTGGAGGATGTAGAGCTGTTCATTGGTCATCCATTAAGCTTTTATGTATGTTTGAAACTTATAAAGAATTGAGGCAAAAAAATTTTTTTCAAGCAGCAGCATTGGAACACTAGAGGGGTTCTCTGCATTGAAAATTTCGCTGCATCTGCCACTGGTTGAGACCTGCTGGCTGTCGGAAATAGGTACCCACTGGCAAAGCTAATCTTGGCTTTGTCCATTCTGTCTGTGAGTAAAAGGTCTTTCCATCCAAGCCTGGGTGAGTTTGGCTTTTGTGGTGACCCTGAAACCTGTATTGGAGTGGGCTGACATCTATTTAGGTGCCCCTCTTTCTGACAATCAAAAGATAACAGTCTATTTAAAGCAAGCAGAGTAACAATGTAGATGGTGTTAACTGCAAGTGTAAAAGTTAAACGAATGACAATGTTGCAAGGAGTTAGAGGGAGGAATTGGGACAATTCTAAGTTTCCTGCACTATAGGTTAAGCAGTTTGGTATTAGAGGGAAAATTTAGATTATTTTTTAAATGGTTATTTTAAATTCTAGGGCAGCCACTAAAAATTTAAACTAAGTATAAATAATAAGTCAATAGAAGAGAAATGGAATCATATAAACTGCTCAATTAACACCAGAGAGGCAGTAAAAGATGGGTAAAAAGAAACAAAGAAAAATTACAATAAATAGAAAATCATTGCCAACATGGTAGCTATTAATCCAACTATATCGATAATTCCTTCAAATATGAATGGTTTCCAAAAGCATGAGCAGCAAAAGAAACAAAATATAAATTTGACTTCATCAAAGGGAAATATTGAGAAAGTAAAAAGAAAACCTAAAGAGTGAGAGAAAATAGTTGCAAATTATATATCTACCAAGGGAATATATAAAGAATTTTTATAGTGAAACAACAAAAAGACAAAAAATCCAATTTAAAAAAATGGGTTAAACACTTGAACATTTTTCCAAAGAGGCTATATAAATGGCCAATAAACATGTGAAAAGTTGCTTAACACCATTAACCATTAAGAAAATGCAAATCTGAAAACCACAGTGAGATACCTATGCACATTCACAAGGATGGCTTTTATTTTTTTAAAAATGGAAATCACCAAGTATTTGAGAAGATGCAGAGAAATTGGAACTCTGGTGCATTAATAGAAGGAAGGAATGTGAAATGGTGCAGCCACTGTAGAAAACAATATGGTGGTGTCTCAAAAAGTTAAATATAGTATTACCATATGACCCAGCAATTCTACTCCTAGGTATAAAAACAAAGAAAGTGAAAACTGTATCACCAGGGAAGAGGATGTGGCTCAAGCAGATGAATGCCTGCTTCACACATGGGAGGTTCCAAGTTCGGTTCCTGGTGCCTCCTGGAAAAAACACACAACAAGTAAAACAAATGAAAGAGCCAACTCAGGGAAGCCATTGTGGCTCAGTGGTTGAGTGTCAGTTTCCCACATGCAAGGTCTCAGGTTCCATCCCTGGCCCCCCGTACCTCAAAAAAAAAAAGAACAGATACTTGTACACCAATGTTTATAGCAGCATTATTCATGATAGCCAGAAGGTGGAAGCACCTTAACTGTCCATCAACAAATGAGTGGCTAATTAAAATGCAGTATGAACACACGTTGGAATATTATTCAGCCCTAAGAATGAATGAAGTTCTGAGACTTACTGCAACATAGAAGGACCTTGAAAACCTTGTGCTGAGTGAAATAAGCAAGGCACATAAGGACAAATATTGTATTATGCCACTTACAAGAGATATCTATAAATAGAAAACTCACAGAAACAGAAGGTATATTAGAGGTTACCAGGTATGATGGGAGGGAAAGAAGGGGTAGTTTTACTTGGTGGGTATGGAATACTTATAAATAAAATTTTAAAATTGTACAAAAGAAAAAAGAATAAAGGAAAAAGTCTTCTAGGGGAAAAAAAGAATGGTTTAAACAGATATTTTAAAAAGATAGATATTATGAGGTATATAAAATTGCAAGATTCAACTCTAGATGCTCTACAAGAAACCCACTTATACTATAAGGACAAAGATAGGTTACAAGTAAAGGGATATTGAAAAATATGTCATGCTAATAATAATCAAAAGAAAGTTGGAGCAACTATATTGATTCCAGATAAAGCAGCCTTCAGAAAAGGAAAAATCATCATGAATATAGGGGGAATTATATATTGATAAAAGAGTCAATTCTGCAGGAAAACATAACAATGTGCAATGTATATGTACTTAAATACAGTGCATCAAAATACGTGAGTCAAAAACTGATAGAATTCCCAGAAAAAAGATTCTAATTCACTGTTATAGATGGAGACATCAATACTCCTCTTTCAGTAATTGCTAAATCAAAGAGGCAGAAAATCTATAGGGATATAGTTGATCTGAACAGTACCATCAATCAACTTGATCTAATTGACATTTATAGAATATTGTTTCCAACAACAGCAGAATACACATTCTTTTCAAGCTTACATGGAAGAGTTACTAAGATAGATCACATCCTAGACCACAAAACACATATTAAAAATTTTAAAGAATAGAAATCATACAGAGTTATATTGTCAAACTATAATATAATAAAACTAGTAATCAGTAACAGAAAGAGACCTAGAAAATCCCCCAGATATTTGAAGATTAAAGAACACACTTCCAAATGACATATGCAGGCCAAAAGAAGTCTGAAGGGTAATTAAAAATTATTTTGAACTAAATGAAAATAAAAATACAACTTACCAAAATTGTAAGATGCAGTGAAAGCAGTGCTGAGAGGATAATTTATAGCATCTTATTAGAAAATAAGAAAGATCTAAAATTAATAACCTAAGCTTCCACCTTAGAATACTAAAGAAAGAAATGCAATTTAAGCCTAAAGCAAGCACATAAAATATTTACCAAAAGTAAACACTGGAATGAATGAAATTGAACAAAGGAAACAATAGAGGAAATCAATGAAACCAAAAATTGGGTTCTTTGAAAATATCAATAAAATCACAAAGTCTCTAGCCAGGCTAACCAATAAAAAAGAAAGAAAACACAAATTATCAATATCAGTGATAAAAGAAGAATCACCATTATTGACACTTTGAAAACTAAAAGGAGGAAAAGAGAAGAACTTGAACAACTCTATGCCCATAATTTGAAAACTTAGATGAAATTATTATTAAGCCTCTAGCTAGGCTCATCAAAAATTTTTGATGTGTAAATTCAACATAAATACAATAAAATTCCCAGCAAGCATTTTTGTAGCTATCAACAAACTCATTTTTAAATTGATATGGCAACTCAAAGAAAATGAAAAGTGAAAAACAAAGATGGGTAACTCACGTTGCCTGATTTCAAGACTTACTAGAAAACTGCAGCATTCTAGATTCTGGCAAAAGCATAGACACAAAAATTGATTGAGTGGAATAGAGAGGCTAGAAATAGAATGGCACAAATATAGTCAACTGATTTCTTACAAAGATGCAAAGTCAGTTCAATGCAGAAAGAAGAGTGTATTTTAGAAAATGGTTCTGGAATGACTGGACATCATATGCAAAAAAATAGACTTCAATACATAACTACACTTTACAGAAAGTTAACTTAAAATGGGTCATAGACAGATTAAAATGAAAAGCCAGAAAGCTTTTAGAAGCAAAGATGAGAAAATTTGCATAACCTTGAGTTTGGTAATAAGATTTTAGGTACAACATCAAAAACACAATCCATGAAAAAAAATTACTTTATCGGCTATAAATCTTTGGCTCTGTGAGAGACACTGTTATGAGAAAATGAAAAGGCGAATCACTGACTGTGACAAAATATTTTCAAATCATGTATCTGATAAACAGCTTGCATCTGGAAGATAAAAGAAGTCTTAAAACTTAACTGTGAGAAAACAAATAAACCAGATATAAAATGGGCAAAAATCTTCACAGACACTTCACCAAACAAGATATACAGGTAGGAAATAAGCATATGAAAAAATGCTTACCATCATTTGCCATTAGGAAAATGAAAATGAAAACATAATGAGATGCCACCATACTCCTATTATAATGGCTATAAAGGCAAACAAACATCACAAAACAAAACAAAACAGCAAAGACAATACCAAGTGCTGCTGTGAATGTAGAGGAGCACGACCATTTACACAGTGCTGATGTCAGTGGAAAATGGCACATCATCTTAGAGGTCAGTTTGGCTGTTTCTCATAAAGTCAAACATATACTTATCACACGGCCTGAAAACTCCTAGGTAAATACCCAACTCTTTTGCAAAAAATTTGATGCAAAGGTTTACAGCAGCTTTAGTTATAATCACCAAAAACTGGAAGCAACCAACATATCCTTTAATAGATGAGAGGATAAACAAAATGCTGTAAGCCCATTGCATGAATACTAGCAAGCAATGTAAAGGAACAACTACTAAGGCACACAACAATATGAGTGAGTCTTAAATTCATTTTTCAAAGCAAAAGAAACCAGACAAAAGCTACATACAGTATAACTCCATTCATGTGGCATTCTGAAAAGGGCAAAATATTAGGAACAGAAAACTGATCAGTGTTTGCTAGGGGTTTGACCAGGAGGAAGTCTTTGAGTAGAGGAAGAACAGGGCTTTCTAGATTAATGGAACTATTTTGTATGATATTGTAAGTGCGTGTAGAACTTCACAACACAATGAACCTCAATGTATGCAAATATTAAAAAATCAACCAGGAAGTTTGGGGGAAGCCAGGATGGAATACAAACTGTGAAAAAAGTATTTAATTGTATTCCAAATGTATGACATAAATTATTTTGGAAAATAGTCTTTCGGCTAAATAGAAAAGTTAATGTAGATATACACTGTACTATAGTTAATAAAGTCATTTTTCATTGGGTTACAGGTTAACAATTCTGAAGCTGCTGTATATGTATATTTGGATTGAACAAATAAGTAAATGGGTGGCAGATAGTGGGAGCCAGGTTTCTGACTATTGGATAGGGGACGTACATACCAGCAAAGTGGTATGGTTAGAAAAAGCCATGTAGTAACTTAAGAATTAGAGTTGAGGACTCAATGGGAACTCATGTTTACCATGATGTGGATATGGATGAATAGTTACAGAGATAATTAAAGAAATGTCTGTGAACATGTGTTGGTATACATACAGATATTTCTCAGCTCCTTCCACTGAGAGGGTTTAAAAACAATGACACCCTAGTAGCAATGAGCAAATCCAGAGCTCAGGTCTTAATTTCTGGTAATATTCTTCAATGGAAGAATCCAGGGTTCTTTGGAGAAATGGCTAATTCTAGAGCTCAGCCGAGGAATATACACTGAGACTGGAGCAACTTGTAGTGACAGAAATAAGAATGTGCTCAAAAAAACAAGCTGATGGGGACGTATTAAAGGAAAACAAAAGCGAAACTGAAAGGGTCAAAGCAAGAAATTTTGAGCAAAACAATAAATAAATTACAAAGATTAGATTATAACCTAAGGTATCAAAGAAATATCTATGAATACATACTGATATAAATAAATGAACAGAGAGATTTGAAAGTAAAGAAAAATCTCTTGAAGAATTCCAAATAAATTATGTAGATACTCCCTCCTCTAAGGTTAACTCCCCATCCCTTGAGTGTGGGGTAAGCTTAGTGATTTTCTTCCAAAAAGTAGAGTATGGAATGAGGGGAAAATGCAACTTTACAGAGAAGAAATCTGGCAAACACTCCCTGGGCCAGCTAGTCAAGGTTAGCATCGTCAGTGAGGCCATGTGGATGGTCTGTACCATTGCTATGACTGACGAGAATGGCACTTCTTCCCCCAAACCCAAAACCTCTGTCTAACCATGTAAAAGGCATCCTTAGAAGCCGGATGCCATGAGGAAGTCCAAACTAGCTCACGTCGAGAGAGGACATGGAGAGGACCACACGAAGAAGAACTGAGATCCCGGGTGACAAATCATCTCAGCCATTTGACCAGTGAATGAATGAACTTCCAGATGATTTCAGTCCCCAGCCTTAGTATCTGTCAACTGAGGCTCCAGATATTACAAAGCAAACACAAAGTATCCTTGTTGTGCCCTTTTGAAATCCTGATATACAGAATTCACGAGCACAATCATTGCTATATGCCACTTGGCTTTGGGTAATTTGTTATACACCCATAGTATCTGGGAAAACATCTCAAAAATATATTGAGTTAGGGAAGAGGATGTGGCTCAACCAGTTGGGCACCTGCCTACCACATGGGAGGTCCTGGATTTGGGTCCCAGAGCCTCCTAAAGAAGATGAGCTAAACACCTGCACTCTGCAGCAACGAGCTAGACACCACACCCGCTGAAACGAGCAGACACCTAAACGAGCAGACGCCACAAGCCAGCAGATGCCACAGCCCATAGAGAACGGATGTGGCTCAGGTATTTGGGCACTTGCGTCCCATGTGGGAGGTCCTGGGTTCAGTTTCTGTGCATCCTGGAGAAGGTAAGCAAATAATAAGCAGACAGAGGAAAGAACCATCTGGGGGAGGGGGGAGTAAATAAAAAATAAATAAAGTAAATAAATAAATATTTTAAATATATACATATATTAAGTTAAAGAAGCCAGACACAAAGCAGTACATATGATTCTGCACCATTCTAACACAGGCAAAACTAATCTGTGGTGAGTAAAATCAAAAACTGTTTTCCTGGGTGGGGTCTTACTAAAAAGGAGCATATTGTGTAACATATTATATGATTCAGAAAATAAAATTTATATGTATCAGTACATTTAATTGAGAAATGTATGTTTTTATTCAACTATATTTTCTTTTTATTTTTTAATCATTGTTTATGTTTTCAATTATTAAATGTTCAAAATAAAGTTTTTAAAAAAAGGAGCATGGGGGAACTTTCTACGGTAATGGAAATAGTCTTCTTTTCTGTGGTGGTTATAAAGGTATTTATTTGTCAAAATTCATCAGACCATACCCTTAAAATCAATTCATACTGCTGCTTTTACTTATGTTTCAATAAATAAATTAAAAAAAAGCGTGGTGGAAAAGAGTTACAGATTGAGATGGCACATGTTTTAATGAAAACACAGTAGAGTAAAAAGCACACATTTACATGTGCTTATCACTGGATGAAAGCAGTTGAGGTTAAATATTCAAATATAGTTGTGTCTCATGTACTTGCTTTCTTCCTAAAACCTTAATACTATAGATGCTAATCCTATAGGGATTAAAGAATGCAAATCTAGGGAGCTTCTGTTTCTGTTCAACGTGTCCTTATCCAAATGCTACAGCAGAAATAGAAAATTATATGTATCTGTGCTATATCCAGTCCACACACCTACCTGCTTTTTTTCACTAAAACAATTTAAAAAGTTCAGAAACTTCATGTACAAATTGGATTTCCAGCTTCTATTAAACAATCAAATCTCCTTGCGGCATGGGGACCTCAATCTCAAAGGCGATAATCGGCTGTGCTTAGAGAAAGCAGCTCTCTTCTGCTTAGGCAAAGCTCACACTCCTTAGCTCAACAAAAGCTTGGATTCATTCATTTTCTTTTCCTTCCTGGCTTGGGAATTTGAGTTTGCTACCTCTGTCCTAGGCTTTCAAAGTACGCCAAAAGTTATGTCAAGGCTTAAGACACTAAAGAAACAAGCTTTGCATCTACTCTCATGTAAAAATTGGGAAGCAATTGTACTTTACCCTGTGCACTTAAAAAAAAAAAAAGTCCTGGGGATTAGGAAGTTTTAAGCTGAATAATGTAAGTTTTCAAAATTTCTAATTCTTTTGGGCATGAGTCCTTATTTCAGATATTTCACCTCTAATCCTTTCTGGAATAAGATGA